>VMDO01000700.1:0-212526 GCA_007922755.1 Pedetes capensis
GACATGTAATTTGGTCTTTTCTTTTTTTCTTGTCTTTTTAAGAACTTTTTGCTTCCTTCTAGAATGATACCTTTTATGTCATGCCACAGCTCTTCTGGTCTCCTGTCATTTGTGCCTAATGCATTAAACCTATTTTTGAGGTGGTCTCTGAACTCAGGTGGGATATACTCAAGGTCATACCGTGGCTCTCATATACTTGTTCTAATTTTCTTCAGCTTCAGTTTGAACTTGCATATGAGAAGTTGATGGTCTGATCCACAGTCAGCGCCTGGTCTTGTTTTGACATTTTGTACAGAGCTTTTCCATCATCTCTTTGCACATATGTAGTCAATTTGATTCCTGTATGTTCCATCTGGTGAAGTCCAAGTGTATAGTCTCCATTTATGATGTTGAAAAAATGTATTTGCAATGAAAAGGTCATTGGTCTGACAAAATTCTATCATGCGATCTCCAGCTTCATTTCTGTCACCAAGACCATATTTTCCAACTACTGAGCCTTCTTCTTTGTTTCCAACCTTCGCATTCCAGTCACCAGTGATTATCAGTATGTCTTGATCGCATGTTTGATGTATTTCAGATTGCAGAAGCTGATAGAAGTCTTCCCTTTCTTCATTTGTGGCCTTGGTGGTGGGTGCATAAATTTGAATAATAGTCATATTAACTGGCCTTCCTTGTAGGCGTATGGATATTATTCTATCACTGACAACTTTGTATATCATGACAGATCTTTAAATGTCTTTTTTGATGATGAATGCAACCCCATTTCTCTTTGGTTTATCATTCCCAGCATAGTAGACCATATGATTGTCTGACTCAAAATGGCCCATTCTGGTCCATTTTAGCTCACTGATGCCTAGAATGTCAATGTTTATGCACTCCATTTCTCTTTTAACAATTTCTAATTTGCCTAGATTCATACTACATACATTCCATGTTCCAGTTATTAATGGATGTTTACAGTTGTTTCTCCTCATTTGGAGTTGTGCCACATCAACAAGTTGAGCACCCTGGGGCTTTACTCCATTTCCATCATCATGGTAGACTCTCCTTTGAGGAGGCAACTCTTCCCCAGTAGTCTTTTGAGTGCCTTCCAACTTGGGGGGCTCATTTTCCGACACTATATCTGACAGTGTCTCTTTGCTATCCATAGGGTTTTCAATGGCTAGTTGTTTTGGGAGTGGCTCACCAGGTCCTACTCCCTAGTCTGTCTTAGTCTGGAAGCTCAGCTGAAAACCTGTCCACCATGGGTAACCTTGCTCATGTCCGAGGTTACAGTGGCAGAGCTCTCAGCCTCATCACAACACGCAAGCCCCCACAGTGCAGCAAACTGACAGACATGTGGGGGGGCTGCACCCCTAGCCCATTTTAAATTTTTTTTTTTTAATCTTGAGACAGGGTCTTCTTAAGTTGCACAGGCTGCCTCTGGTCTCAAATCTGTGATCCTCCTGCCTCGGCCTCCTGGGTCGCTAGGATCATAGACATGCGCCACCCCACCAGGCTTAATCGCTTCATTTTAAACATAAACCTTACAATTGGAGAAAGAGTTTGCTGTGATTTTCTTCAGTAGAGATGAACGTGAACTTCAGGGAGGGCATCTGAGCTTCGGAAGGACATGCCTGCAGGTGTAAGCCACGGTCCTGCTAATGAGTGAACTCCATGAAGGCAGCTTGCTGAGTGTGGCCATCATGCCCGATCCTTCCCTCTCTCTCTCTACCTTGCCTTTATTCTCCTAGAAAACCCTAGTGTTTGCTGTTTTGTGAGGTGTAAATCTCTGTGCTTCCCATTCTTATTTTCAATATGAGCATTTCGAATTTCTGTCTCTCAGAGGGCTGACTGACGTCTGGAATGGCCATTGGCTGGTGGGGCCCTGAAGACTTTTGGGTCCCCTGGAACCCACATCACTCTCCTTCCCCTTCCGTGCATTTCCCCTCGTGTGCACGCTCAAGGGAGACAAGATAAGCACGTGGCTGGGCACACTGGAGGGTAGGCCAAGGCCACCAGCGCTCTTGTGTCTTGGTAGGAGGCTGACACCCTGCCTTGTTCCGGGCCCTCGGCAGCTTCTGCACGGCAATGCCACCCACCCGACTGTCAGAGATCTTTACGGGACCGGGGAGCGCAGGTGAGGTGCACTGGGACAGTACTGACCTGGGGGCACCCCGGACGAGATGGTGGACGACGTGGTCAGGCCCACTCCTGCGGCTGTCACGGCGGCAACGTCGATGGTGTAGGTGGTGAGGGCCGACAGCCCTTTGATCTTGTACTCGTGGGCTGTGCTGTGGAGGGTGTGCGTCAGCCGGGAGCCATTCTTCCCATACACCTCCCAGGAGATCTGGTAGCCTGAAAGCACAAGGGCTGGGTCAGGGCTGAGGCCGGATGTCACACTGCCATCACGGCAGGTGTGGGAAGAGCCACCTGCCGGATCCGCTGAGGTCACAGGAGCTCTGACCCTGCAGAGTGGAGCTGGAGCCGGCGCCCCAGCTCCTGTGTCCTGTGGAAACCTTGATATGCCCTCCTCACACCTCGGTGGACTGCCTTCCCCACCCAGGGAGCTTTGCAACGGCAGGGGCCTGGCTCTTTTGGTGACCTCAAAAGCTGATGCACGGACCAAAGAGGGATGAACATGATTGTTAGCCCGCTGCTCTCTGTTTAGACTTCTCTTGTCAAATCAGGACGCATTTCACTGGTATTTCCATTTTTACAAGCTGCTATTTTCATTATACAGCACCCGAAACTGGTGGCTTGCCCTTGGGTTGCAACTAATTTGTGGAAACACGTCCACTTTTCCCTCTAGGACACACTGGCAAGCCACTCTTCCAGTTTGCGAAGTGTTTCGTCCAGCTAAGCTCTGCTCATAGCTCTGTCCCGCCCCCTCTTGATTATCCT
Organism: Pedetes capensis; assembly: GCA_007922755.1. Lineage (NCBI taxonomy): Eukaryota > Metazoa > Chordata > Mammalia > Rodentia > Pedetidae > Pedetes > Pedetes capensis. The sequence goes on from VMDO01000700.1 coordinate 2,884, forward strand.
GTTTTCCTAGTGAAATTCAATTTCTCCCAATTCTCTGCTCAGCCTGGTGGGGCCTCATGATCGCAATTTACTCAGCTTCAGATTCTGTCAGGATTTGGAGCTGGGAGGGAAGAAGTCCCAACTAGAGGCGGAGCCAGGCCTCCGGGAGGGGAGTCTATGTGACCAGAGACCACTTCAAGGGCCTTTTAAAGAGGAAGAGGGTCGTGGAAAGAGCTCCCAGGGCCACAGGTGAAGGAAAGCCATGGAAAATGCGCTCTCCCTTCTTGTCAGTCAGTGACTCCGGATTCTGAAGCGCTGGCGCAGCCTTTGTGCCCCTTCTCAGTGGCGTGTGCTGGCGAACAGGAATTCAGAGGACAGCATCTGGGGACTTTACTATTTGGAACAAAAGCCCTTAGTGCCGGAACCTGCTTGCTGCTCACCACGCGGGAGGCCTCACACAGCACAGTGACTGTCAGGCACTGGTGTAGCCAGAATGACAGCAAAGAAAGGCCACCAGAGAGTCCAGCAAGGGGGGACTCTAGACTACCTGGGGACCAGAATTCCAGTGGCTGGGGGACTGAGTGGGTTCCTTTCCACTGCAGTCTTTGCCCAGCATCCTGCTAGGCCTCCCTCCTCCGCATTACTTCCTGCTGCCTGTTAGGCCTGGCAGTTTGTAGCTTGCCCCCTACACTGACCCCTGGTCACCGTCTCCTCCCATTTCAGCCCAGTGCTCATCTACCTCATCTACCGCCCACCCTGCTTGTCCTCCACCGGCCAGTGCTAAGATCATTTGTTTCTTCTTCCTGGATAATTTGAAAATTTGAAAACAGTGGGACAATTGTTAGGTCCTACTGAGTTGGATCCGACTCATAGCAACCCTATGTACAACAGATGAAACATTCCTTCACACTGTACCATGCCAGGCACTATTGTCAGTGCTTCTCAGCTAGTCATAAGGTTTTCAAAGGCTGATTATTTCAGGAATGGGCTACTGGGTCCTATTCCCAAGCCTATGGCACCCAGTATTCTCAGGCAGTCTCCCACCTAAGTACTAACCAGGCCTGACCCTGCTTAGCTTCTGAGATCTGATGGGATCAGACGCCAGGGTGAAACGGCTGCAGGCTAGTGGCACAATTAATAAAAGAAAAACCTTCAGGGTAATGAGTACTAACAGCATCAACACAGTGTCCCCGAGAACGTTTTGAGCACCTCACATGGATGAGATTATGCAATCTGCACAACACACCTTTGACACTGGGATGTTGTTGTTCCCTTTTACAGAGGGTGAAACAACAGGGAATGGCAGGAACTTGCGAGAAACCCGTAGGCCTGCTCCAGAGCCCAGATATCCTGCATCCCACACAGGCTTCCTTGAGAGCCACCACTGGCCCTGGTGAGCTGTGCCCGACCAGTCTCTAACAGGTATGTCATTCCTGGTCCATGCTGAATGCACAGGAAGAAAAGGCTGTGTTGAATGCTGCCACTTTGTCTGCCAGCAAATTTTATTTGTCTAAAAGCTGTTCTTCATCAAAATTTACTAAACACAGCACCTTGTCCATCATGTCGACCTGGAGCCAACACACAGCAATTTCAACATCTTCCATAAGCTCAGAGTTGCCAGGATTTATTAGAATCCCAGCTGATAATACGATATGCCCAAATTGTTGTTGTTGTTGTTGTTGTTTGGTGCCGTGGAGTCGGGTGTGACTCATAGTGGCCCTGTGTACAATGGAATGAAATACTCCCCGACTCTGTGCTAGGCACATGATCTTTTTTATGTTTAAGCCTGTTGCTGCAGCCACTATGTCAGTCCACCTGGTTAAGGGTCTTGTTATAGATACAAACAAAATCCAGATGGGCCACTGGAGAACCCAGGCCCAGGAGGGCACAGGAATACCCCCAGCAGATAGCCACTTTGTCTGGAAGTGCTGATAAAGGACAGCTAGGGCCATGGCGAGGTGCAGGTGGGTAGAGCAGGGAGCGCACAGGGCTGAGGGTGCCTCCTGCTTGTGCACAGATTCAGGGATGCGCCTGGTGAGTTCCAGCTGGCTCCACAGTGCGAGCTGAGGTGGGGGTGGGCACCCAGAGCCAGCAGCTGGGGCACCTCCAGCTGGGCGCCCTACCTGTTCTCAACAGCTGCCTAACTGAGACTAACGACCCCAGGAGCTTGGGAAATAATTTTCTGTAGATCTGAAGTAAATTCTCTCCGAGGGAGCAGCACATCCAATCACAAACTGTCCATTGGCATCCGAGTCCTCATAAATCAGAGTTTACACGGGGAGAGCGGAAGGTGCCAGAATTTACAAGGGAGGCACAGTGGGTAATTTACTAGGTGGGTGCACGTCTGCCCCGGCTCAGAGCTTCCCTCTCATTCGGCCCCAGATTAAAACGGAAGTGCAGGGGTGGGGTGCTCACGGTGGGCCCAGGCTGATAAAGCCTCATCCCCCTTAGGCCCCCTGACCAGAGAGCGAACACAGTCTGGGACCAAGTCATTTGCTGTCATGTGCTTTGCATTTGAAAGAGGGTGGTTAGGGCAGAGCTTGGTGGCTCACACCTGTGACCCCAGGGACTTGGGAGGAGGAGGCAGGAGGATCTCAGGTTTGAGGCCAGAGGCAGCCTGCATAACTTAGTGAGTCTCTGTCTCAAGATAAAAAAAATTAAAAAATGGGCTGGGTGTGCAGCCCAGTAGCAGAGCCCCTGCAAATATATGCCAAGCCTTAGGTTCCACCCCAAAGCACTGCAACAAAACAAATAAACAAACAAAAGAGTGTGGAGGCCGCCAGCTCCCCGAGCTGGGCTCGGGAGACCACTTTGCTGGCAGGCCCAGCTTTTGTTTGTCAGGCTGAAATGCCGCGTCTGGTGTGACTGAGTGACATCTGGCTGGGGACACCATCCTCAGTGGGCCTCAGTAGGAATTTGCCCTCACCAGTGCTTCTCAGAGCTGGGCCATCCACTGCACCTTTTGCGGACCCGGGCGCACTTTATGGTGTGGGTGAGAGGAGGAGACACAGGCACAGGGATGTGGGGACAGTGTGGCCCCAGAGAGCAAGGGCGGAGTTGACCTAAAGCACTGTCCAGACCTCTGCTGCTGGCCGGTGTCAGCACCGTCCCCTCCAACCCAGAGAAGGGGGAGAGGCTGACAGAACTGAACTCAGAAAAGCCAGAGCTCCGAAGGCCAGGTTCTGTGATAAACAGGAGACAGCCGCTCGTAACCGCAAGTGTTTGTTTAAATAAGACATGAAAATGCGTCCAGTGGGCGTGAGCTGGTGGGAACAGACAGTCATACACTGGAAATACCAGCCACCGCCACTCAGCCGAGCAGCCTGGGCTCAGCTCCACCAGATCTGCGGGCGACTTCTGCCTGTGCTTTCAGAGGAGGAGGAAGAACGTGGGCTGGGGAAGCAGCGCCGTGCCGGGTCAGGCTGTCTTCCTAGGAGTCTCAGCCACGTTTCTGAACATGGCGTTGCCTTGAAAAGCCGCTGGGCAGGTGGGAATCGCCGGCCTGTCCTCACTGATACCTGAGGCTCAGTGCTGTGCTGGGATTGGGCCCCGGCGGGCTGAGCTCCGCCACTTTCCTGCTTCGCTGGGTCGCACACAGCCCATCCACTCTGTGCTTCGGGCCCAGGCCCCCTCCCAGTGTGATCCCTTGGTCCCCATCCGGGTTTACTTCCCCCTGGTCCAAGCCTTTCTTAGGTACACGTTCAGAGCCCCCAGGGATGGGACACTCGGCCCCACCTGCATCCCTCCTCAAGTCTCTCACTGAGGGTAGAGTGGGGTGGGGCCGGGACGTGGGCTTTGGAGTCAAGAGATGGGGACTTAGTCCTGGCCTGGCCACTCACGACGGTGGGTGGGGGCTGAGGCACTGGCGGGTCAGCCTCTTGGCCACGGCCCCGTTGGCAATGGGTGAGAGACCCACTGCGCACTGCAGGCATACTGGCTGCACATTTGCTGAATGAAGGCAAGGTCGCCCACCCTCTCTGAGCCTCAGTGTCCTTATCTGTCAAATGGTGGGAATATCAATGCCTACCTCACTGTGAGGCCCTAAGAACTGAAGGCGGGAATGCACATGCGTGAATGCTTCATGAATCACCTGCTGTCAATAATCAGAGACTCCGGGGGGCTTGTAGGGGTGAGGAGAACAAGCCTCACCACTGAGCCTATGCATGCAGGAAATGACCCACCCCTCTGTGTGGCTGGAAGATGTTGCGGTTACTGCCAGGAAAGCCGAGGCTCAGATCCCCTCTCAGCGGATCCCTGAAGCTGCAGCCCCCCAGCAAGGGCACCCTTCACCATCTGCTTTCTGCGAAGATGGGGGCTCACCTGTGATGACGCCATTCCTCTCCAGCGGCTCCTGCCAGCTGACCTTGAGCGAGGTGTCTAGAATCTCTGTGAAGCTCAGATGTCCCACGGGCCCCGGCTCTACCAATTAAAAACAAAGACATCTGTTGACACGAGAGCCCAGTTCTCTTTGATCAGACTCGTGTGTAAAGTCCTCGCTATAGAAAGGACGTGACAGGCCAGGGCCAGCAGGAAACATCAGGAAGGACACCAGAGGGACAGGGCGCGTGGTGTTAAAGGTGTCACAGCTATTATCACATACATTATTTCGCAAACTCCATCCCAGCTGCACAGGGAATGGGAGTAACTGGCCCAGGAGATTCATGCACAACTCATTCTCCACACTCCTCCTTGATCCAGCCTGATAGAACAATTAGGCTGGCTGGATCCTGAAAAGCAGTCCCTTGGTGGAGAGTCCCTGGCCATGAGTGTGCAGCTGTGGGTCTGTCTCACATGGAGGCTTGGGGGCCTGTAGCCTCCGACCAGGGGCAGCTCCAGCCCCAGCCTGCTCCCCAGGAACTCTGGAGAGCAGGCAGGGGCTGGCACGTCCCCAGCATTTGCCTCCGGGCCCTGCAGTCCTCTTGCTGATCACGAGGGTGGAGCTGCGGAGTTAGGGCTAATGCCGAGGCAGAGCCTGGTTCCAGGCCCTGCTGCACCGTGCAGTAGCTTGGGAAATAAACTCTCAAAGCCTGGGCTTGCTCATCTGAGAGACAGTGAAAATAAAAGCTACTGTGCAGGTCACTGTGAGAATAAGATTTAAGAAAACATGAGGGCATAGCATCCCCTGGCACTGGGAAAACTCTCGACGAATACTGTTGTTAGGTGCCGTCAAGACGGTATCTGACTCACAGTGACCCCACGTACAACAGGCAAAACATTATTGTCAGTGCTTCACTGCTATTTATAGGGTTTTCAATGGCAGATTGATTTTTGGGAGTGGGCTGCTGGGTTCTTCTCCTAAGCCTACAGCACTTGGTGTTCCTAGGCGGTCTCCCATCCAAGTACTAAATAGGCCTGACCCTGCTTAGCTTCCAAGATCTGACAGGACTGGATGCCACCGTGGTACGGCTTCAGGCCCACTGAATATTATTATTATTAGGTATGAGGAGTAGCATCCTATTGTCAGAGGATGTGGCTATTCTTAAGCTTAGAGTATGGCCACCCAGAGAGCTGAGAGGCCAAACGTGAGTTACCAAACCATGCCCAGGACCCCCCAGTGGAACAACCTGTTTAAGGACAGAGGGCCATGAAGCACAGGGCGTGCATCAGCAGGTGGATGGATGGATCTTCTCCTTTCTACACAGGGCAGCAGGCCAGGGAAAGGTCACCTATGGGCTGGACGGCAAGGCCTGTGCCAGCCCACTTCGGTGTCCCTTATGGCTCCTCTGCTCCCCCAGCAGGGTCAGCCCAGCCCACAGGGTGGTCAGGAGGAGGAAGAGGATGTGGCCACCCGGGGGTGACCATGCTGAGTGCCCTAAGAGCAGTGTCCCCCAGGTGCTGGGTGGTCCCCAGCCAACCATGGTCACTCCACAGCTGTAGCAGCTGGAAAGGGGCTGCCGGGCCAGGTGTGGAGAGCAGAGAGAGGGCTCACAGCTCACCCGGCAGGGTGCCCAGGGCGCCTCCCAGGCCTCCCTGGTCCATGGTTTCCAGCGAGTTCGCTCAGGTTCGCTGTGCTTCCTCGCCTCTCTGACCACGCCCCGGGGGGCACCACTTCCACCCCCAATGCAGGAGAAACACAGGACAAAGGTCCAAAGACAGAACAGGACGAAAGGGCAGTTGGAAGGCAGAGTTGGCGCCAGAGCAGGGAAAGAAGGCACCTGGAGAAGAGACACGCCCCATGCATGAGCCGCTCGCTTCCTGCGGGAGATCTGCCACAGCCAGGCGGGCGCGTGGCTCCTGTGGAAGCCTCTGTGCTGTCCACGGACTCCCTGGCCCTGACGAAGATGCTCAGCAAGGCCACGTGAGAACTCTGCGGCCAAGTCAAGAGAGCAGGCTTGGCGGACGCCCCAGGAGAGAAGCCTCGCCAGGCGGCCCTGCTCCGGTCCTGCTGGCTCTGCTGAGCTGCAGATTTTCAAAAAAACTCAAGACCTTGTTCCCTATAGGGACTTGGGCGGAACCTGCTAATACAACTTGTGATTTTAAAATACAGTAGCAGCTTCAGAAAACACACTCACTGGGGTGAAGCCTGCAAAAGTCCTTACAGGCGATCTCACTCTGACAAATGCTACTTTTCTCGTGTGGGAGACGGTAAAATAGGCCAGCTGTCAGAACCATCTTATCCTCCCCGACTGCGAGCTTCCAGAAAGACATTCTGACGTGTTTTTGAACTAACTTGTTCTTTTTAGATCAGTGGAGTAGCAAAGAAAGCTGCTGCTTCTATTTTTTTTTTTTTTTTTGGCAGTAGTTGGTAGTTGAACCCAGGGCCTCACACACACTTTGCAAGTGCTCTACCACTGGGCTGCACCCCCAGCCCATATTTTACTTTCTATCTTGAGTCAGGGTCTCCTTAAGTTGCACAGGCTGCCTCTGGCCTGAAACTCAGGATCCTCCTGCCTCGGCCTCCTGTGTCACCAGGATTAGCGGCTGTACCACGGCACCCAGTGTGAAGAAAGCTTTTTGCCTCTTTTATATTCTTAGTGTTTCTGCATCCTGGGTTCCTGCCCAAATATGCTGTCCTCCAACTCTGGGAATGTCTAGGCTTTAATTTATATTCTGTTTCTCCTTACCACCCCCTTCCCCTGACATGTTTGGATTTTGCTGGGGCCCTGGAAAAGAAGGTGGGCTGTGGTGGAGCTAACCGCAGCAACCCTGGCAAGGAGCAAAGGCCACCTTGCCAGGGTCTGAGCAGCAGCCCCAGAGCCCACCGCAACCCCACCTTTGGTTCCACATTTCCCAGGGTTCTGGGCCCTTCTAAATGGGATAAATAGGCCCCCTGCCTGTTAAACAACGGTGGTTCCATCACAAAATTCGAAGACGATGCCAATGCTTCCACTTTCCCTGGTGAGAAGTACATAAAGTTTATGACTGACAACAGGTGTCAGCACAAAACAGAGATTTTACTTTAAAAGCACTCACTGAACAGTTACAAATAACTGCAGTGAGCTCCCTCGCACATAACCCCTGGGTCTTCGCCACTGCTCTCTGGGTAGCATGGCCAGGCAGTGCTTTCCTGTCTCATGGTTGGCCTGAGGGCAGACGAGATGGAGAAGATCCGAGTCACAGTCAAGGCGGTGCAGCGCCCCCTGCAGGTCAGAAGGAGCGTGGCTGCGGGGCACAGGGAAGATCAGGCGAGGAGGACAAGGAGTTCACATGGGGGTGGAGGATGAGCTTGGCAGGAGCATAGAGGCGGCTGCACCGCAGGCCTAGGCCCCATGCTGTCCCTGGCACCCCTCCTCTGGCCCAGGTGCCTTCCATATTCCATGATCACTTTCCATGGAGCGTCATCAGGCCCCCTGGGCTGAGCAGCCCGCGAGCACTCTGAGATACGGGGCTTCCTCCTGCCCCCTGCCCGGTGCCGGGAAGGACCGCAGACTTGGGATGGATGGGCTACTCACTGTCCTCGTGCGTCCACACGAGCTGGGGCGAGCTGGGCGGCCCGTCACCGGGAGTGGTGAAGCACAGGACCGACGTGAAGTAGGCGGTGAACTTCTTCAAGTTCGCGATGTACCCGTGGTGGATGCCGTGGAAGTCTGGAGCGATGGTGACCGTGGTGACAGCCTCGGGGGCATCTGCTGGCCACGCTAGGAGCTGGGAGGGGCGGGGTGAAAAGAGACCCTTTTACGTTGCAGTTCGTCACTGCAGTCTGCATGGGAATTTCATATTGTAATTAGTAAAGCACAATCATAATTAAGTCCTTAAACCCCGCATCTTACAATTTCACTTCAAAAAAGTGGAGCTTTAAAAGACATTTCTATGTTGTTTTTAGGGGCCACTGAGTCAGGTCTGACTCATAACGACCTGATGTATGACCAAATGAAACCCTTCCTGGCACTGTGCCATGGCCAGCACTATGTCAGTGCTTCTCTGGTGTTCACAGGATTTTTGATGGCTGATTGTTTCACGATTATTTTTTGGGAGTGGGCTGCCAGGTCTTTCCCCAGTTTTTGCAGTGCTGGGAATCAATCCCAGGGCCTCAGAACGCACAGAGCAGCACTCTGCCAACTGAGTTAAATCTCATCCCTAAAAGACATTATATACAAATGTGTGTATATTTACACTTTATATATTTATATACATAAATGTATTTATACACATTTATATAAATAAAATAGCTAGTTTAACTTATACTGAAATTATGAATGCTCCTTCAGACCTCCACCTTCTCTCCACTTAAGATATTACACTGTGTGTGTGTGTGTGTGTGTGTGTGTGTGTGTGTGTGTGTGTGTGTGTATGCCAGGTGGGGTGGCCTCCTGTGACAAGATTGCTCCAGCCACATACCTTGTATCCCTGGTTGATCCCATTAATAAACTGCTGGGGTGGCGGGTTCCAGAGGAACTGAACGGTGGTGGAGTTCACGGCTTCCGACTGCACATTCTGTGGGGGCGCGGTGGGCACTGTGGGGCGGTCATGGAAGGCAGTGACACAAATGGCAGGTGGCATCGTGGGAAGGAGAGGGGAGAAAGAAACCCTTAGCTGCCACTCACTGCTCAGGCAATTACAGCCCTGAGGACAGGGAAGGGCGATGAAGGTTCCTGAAGCTAACGGTGGCGTGGTGCAGGAGGAGAATTGGGCTGCTCCTCGTTTCTCGTGGGACAGTCTGTCCCTTAAGGCACGAGCAGGAGGTTGGGCGAGGGCACCTTCTCATCCCACAGATCACCTTTGCCACAGATCCAAGACGGACAGTAAGAACAGGTTCTCTGATGCTTTCCAATTCCCCAATAGTTCAGAACAAAGCACGGTCTCACCTAGAACTCTGCCCGTCACACACCATTCTATTTCCAGCTGAATTCCTCTTCCTTTCTCTTTCCTTGTCTCTCTATCTGTCTGTCTGTCTGTCTGTCTGTCTGTCTCTCTCTCTCTCTCTCTCTCTGCTGGGACTTGAACCAACAGCTTTGCAAAGGCTACAGCAAGTGTGGTACCACTGAGCTACATCTCCAGCCCTGAATCATAGAAGACAAAGCAAATCTGTCACCACCTTCCTATGAGTATCATTGTTTACTTGTTTGGAAGCTACATTTCTCCTTATCTGCCAATAGAGAGAGCTATTTTTGGCTTTCTCTCCTTCCTTCCTTCCTCCTGCCCTCCCTCCCTCCCTCCTCCTCTCTCTCTTTCTTAGAATCCAATGGTTCACCTGCCTGCGAGGGACGTCTTTTCGGGGGACACACTCATGCAACTCTATTCAGGAAGGAAGAGAGACAGCCAGACACAGACAAGGGCCAGCACGCAACTGGGTGATGAAGACTCAGCCACATCCTCATCACCACTACCAGCTGCGTGTTGGCTACGGGATAGTGTAGAAGTTTTGGGAGCTGAAGATGCAAAAAACAAAAACAAAAAACAAAACAAAGAACATATACTTTACATACAGAGGGACAAGGATGAGATTACAAACATTTCACTGGAGAATTCCAAGCATTTGAAGCATTTGAGGAATAAGTCAGTCAATTCCCAATCATTATTACCCTCATACCCAAATCAGGAAGAAATAACATTACAAAAAAAGGAAAGAAACCTATAGACCACTACCCCTCATGAATATACGTTTAAAACATACTCAACAATATATTAGAAAATCAAATGCTACAATATATAAAATCATAGTCTATCCTGATCAAGGGGAATTACCTTACAAATGTAAGCATGGCCTAATTTTGAATATTACTCAAGGCAAAGTACCGTATCAACAGAACAAAGAAAAAGAAGCATGATTCTCTTAATAGGTTTAGAAAAATGATTTAAGAAATGTTAATATCCAGTTATGATTTTGAAAAGGAAACCCACTTCTCACCAAAGCAGGAATTTAAAAGAACTTTATAAACTTCATAAGAGGCATCTATAAAACCCCTACAACTAGTATCTCATTTAAGATGAGAGGCTGAGAGCTATTGCCTGAAGATCAGAGACAAGGCAAACATATCTTCCTCACCTTTCCTGTGGAGGAACTCCAAACCAGTGCAGTAGTGCACGAAAAAGAAAAAAAAAAAAAAAAGCCATCAAAAGGCACAAAGATCAAAAGACGAGGGCAGGGAGGTTGCTCTCTACTCACAGATAATGACTCTTTATGTAGAACATCCCTAAGAGTCAACAAATAAAAGCTCCCACAATTATGCGATGTTAGTGAGCTCACAAGATACATGATCAAAATACAAAAATCAACTATACTTCCAGGCACAAGTATAGACAATTGGAAGTTGAAATAAAAAGCTCAAGTCTCATTTAAAGTAGCAGTGAAGACCTGAAACAGATGTCAACTTAAATGTGCAGGATCTGAATTCTGAAGACCATGAAGCATGGAAGGAAGAAACCAAAGCCCGAGGTAAACGGAGAGTTGCATCAGATTGACGGAGCGGAAGAAGACAGGAAGGGCAAAGCTCTCCCCAGACTGACTCCCTCAGTGCATGTGACCCCAACCAAAATCACAGCGAGACACTCCTTAGAAACTGAAAGGTGATTTTAAATGTACAGAGAAAGGCAAAGTGATTACTATAGTCATGGTAGTTTAAAAACTGGATAAACTTCACAACATAATTTAAAGACGAGCTACAAATCTATCATCATTAAAACAGGTGTCACTGGGAAACAGGGAGACGCACTGATCAATGACACAGGATAGAGTCCAAAAGTTAATCACATGTGTGAACTGGTTTTCGGTAAAAGCACAGACTTTTTAACAAATGATACTGAAAAGATTGTACAGCCACATATACCTCACTCATATATGAAAACTAACTTAAGCTGGACATAGGCTTCAATGCACATCCATGCTTATAAAACTTCTATGGAAAAATAGTTGTGATGTTGGGTTAGGCAAAGATTTCTCAGACACAGTACCAAGGTCCCAATCCATAAAAAAGTAAAAAGGTTGGTGAGTCTGACTTCCTCACAATAGAAAACTCAGGGCTGGAGGGGTGGCTCAAGGGTGGAGGCCTTGCAATTCCCAGTGCTGAAAGGAAGGAAGGAAGGAAGGAAGGAAGGAAGGGAGGGAGGGAAAAGGAAAGAAAGGAAAGGAATAGAGAAAGAAAGAAAAGAAAGGAAGGAAGGAAGGAGGGAGGGAGGAGAGAAAGGAAGGAAGGATGGAAGGAAAGAAGGAAGGAAGGCCCTACCCAGTAGCAAACCAAGGCTAAGGTGGAGACATCCCTTGAAATTGAATCAAATTACCCCTTATTTATTGCTGTTGGCTGCTGTTGAGTGGAGTCTGACTCATAGCAGCCCTGTGTATAACAGAACGAAACACTACCCAACCAACACTGGGCCATGCACATGATCTATTTGTTTGAGCACACTGTTGCAGCCACTGTGCTTCTTCTCATTTTGAGTCATGCCACATCAGCAAAAGGAGGCCCCATGGGCTTTGCTCCATTCCCATCATTAAAGTTGACTCTATGTTGAGGAGGCAACTCTTCCCTAGTCATCTCTTGAATGCCTTCCAGCCTGGAGGGCTCATTCTCTGGCACTATCTTAGACAGTGCTTCTCTGCTATTCATAGGGTTTTCAATAGCTTATTGTTTCAGGAGTGGGCTGTCAAGTCCTTCTCCCTAGTCTGTCTTAGTCTGGAGGCTCAACTGAGACCTGTCCACCATGGGTGATCCTGCTGGTATCTGAGATGCCCGTGGCATAGCTTTCAGCATCACAGCAACATGCAAGGCTGTGCATCATGACAAACTGACAGACATGTGGGGGCTTCATCATTTGGACTATACAATGTCACCAGCTGTAACAATGCCTTCCCTGAGCACCTCCCAGAAAGCCACCGTGTCCCACTCTTGGCCACGCTCTCCAGCCCCAAAGTCTCAGGACAGACAAGTTTCTGAAGCCCCAGGATCCTTTCTCTCACTGTCCTGGGCTTTATTCAACACATCACACATTCTTCTCAGCCCTCTTCTGTTTCCAGATCCCTAGCTTTTCTTTGCCCTAATTATTGTCATCAGAAGTGACTCAGAAATTTGTGGACAATAGAATTGAAAATTCCCTCAAGCGGGGAAAAAAGAAGAGCGACAGCTGGTGAATCCTTCCTGACAATGTTTCAAATGAAAGCGTAGCTGTGTCAGGGAAGGTCTTAATTACGGAGGTTGGATGACCTGCCCCTTCTGGAGAAGGGACAGAGCTCGCTCCGAGCTCCTCAGACGGACGCAGGGAGAAGGCCACAGAGCATTTGTTTGTCCTTCAGAGCTGGCTTCCAGCCTGGCCTCAGCCCAAGAGTCAGGTTGGAAGCCATGGCCTCCTCCTGCTCAGAATAAGACCTCAAGTGACATTTTCTCCCTTGGTAATTAGCATGTAAAGTTTGCTCTTGCCAGGCCCTAAGGGCAGGCTTGAAGCAGCCTGGTAAAATGACAGGTGTTACATTCTTCTCTGCTTTTCATTGCCAAAAAAAAAAAAAAAATCTACTCTGACTGTGTAATCTGTCCCCCATCACAGGCACCTGGGGGGTCCTCAGTCTTAAATTCTAAATCCTACAAGGTCCAAATCCCTCTGACACTGTCCTCCGTTGCATAGCCAGGGACAAGGAGCTCTGTCCTGCCCCACACAGTGCAAAGGGAGCCTGACAGTGTGAGGGGCAAAATTGGGAGGGTAGCTGTAGACATGGAGGGTTTTACTGGTGATGAAAGAGTAGCTGCCCCTCCTACCTGGAGATGGGACTACGTGGGGTGCAGGGGGATGTGGCAGAACAGGACGGTGGCCCTAACTGCACCTGGGATGGCTCACAGGGGCCAAGAGACACTGGGATCTGTCAGTTTGTTTACAGTAAAGAATTGCATGGTCTGGGGTTTAGCTCAGTTAGTAGAGCACTGCTCTGCACTCTCTGAGGACCCGGGTTTGACCCCCAGCACCATAAAAATGAGAGAAGGACATGGTAGCCCCTCCCAAAACAATCCTGAAAACAATCAGCCATTGAAAACCCTCTGACAGTTGTCATAAGAATGACTTGACTTAAGGGCACCTAATAACAAAGCATTGAATATGGCCATTGAAATTTCACAACTGTGGAAATTACATTTGAAAATCTACCTATGCACTGCATGTCACTAAATGAAAGGGGCCAATGTGAAAGGGGTGCAGAGCCCATGATTCCAACTCTGACTCTACAACAGTCGCTACTGGAGACAGTACATGGATCAGCCCTTGTGGGGATTAAGAGCTGGCAGGGGTGAAGAGGAAGAGTGGTGGGATTTCTAAGGCGGGACAACTGCTATATAATACCCCACGGACAGGTGGGTGTCGTGCTGAGCTCACCACAGCCCCTAGAACACACAATGCCGAGAGCTAATGCTAAGGTGAGCGATGGACTTGGGGGATGAGGGGTGTCAAAGTGCGCTCATGGAAGGTGGGGGCTGTGCCTATGTGGAGTAGGAAGCCCTTGAGACTCTGAACTTTCTATGCAATTTTGCTGTGCACCTAAAACTGCTCTAAAAGATAAAGTTTATGAATATAACTAAACTGTGGCAGGTGCCTCAGAGTGGGGAAGCCAAATGGCCTTCTCCCCAGGACCCCAGCCCCACTTAATCCAGCTATGGGTGTTTCCCTTGCAAGCTATTGTTGTTGTTGTCAGGTGCTGTCAAGCTGGACTTATAGTTACTCGACCCTATGAACAACAGAATGAAACACTGCCATGCCCAGCACTATGTCAGTGCATCTCTGCTATTCATAGGTTTTTCAATGGCTGATTGTTTCAGGAGTGGGCTTCCAGGTCCTTTTCCCAAGCCTACCGGACCTGGTGTCCCCAGGCAGTCTCTCATCCAAGGACTAACTGGCCTGACCCTGCTTAGCTTCTGAGATCTGACGGGATCAGATGCCAGGGCATTATGGCTGTAGATGTGCAAGCTGCTACCACTTGTGAATTTCTGTGTTCATTCACTGTGTGGCTTTTTCCCCAGTTAACTGGATATTTTCACCTAGTTATACATAGAAGGCATGTATGATTTACTATTTTTATTATCTAGTATTAAGTGTTCACTAATAAACTACAAATGAATTTTGAAATTTTCTTCTCCTCTCTTCCCTTCTTTTCTTCCTGGCTAGTGATGATGAAAATTCAACAATATCTTATCTTTGATGAAGCTTCAAAATGAGTTGTTTGTCTTTAGAAATGTTATTTATTATAAACATTTTTTTGTGTGTGTGGTACTTAGAGATTGAACCCAGGGCCTCACACATACTTTGCAAGTGCTCCACCACTGGGCTGCACCCCCAGCCCATTTTTTATTTTTCATTTTGAGTCAGGGTCTCACTAAGATATATAGGCTGTCTCTGGCCTTGAACTCACCAGACTCCTGCCTCAGACTCCTGAGTTGCCGGGATTACAGGCATGAACCACCATGCCCAGCCTGTTGTATATTTTTAGAGATATTTTCCCACCACAGTGAACAATCATTTTATTGAAAGGAAGTAATTATGCATACCGAGTCAGAACAGTAAAAACACTTTCTACTCAGGGACTACAATGAGGATGCTCTCCAACTCAGATTTGCATCTTCCAACAATCCTCCCTTCCTCTGCTTCAATGTTGTAGTTAATGGAAAAGGATCAGATGAAGCAATGCTTCCAGGCAAATTATGCCAGCACCTTTCCCTGAAGCATGGACCTTACCCAGGAAAAGATGAGACCTGACAAAATTGTCTCCAGGTACGGAATAAAAAGCCTGAGCCTTTATGCATTTGGTTATAACTATATCAGATCAAGTGCACTTGATCAGATCAAGTCCTGCACATAGTAGCGGAAGCCCAGCTCCTGCTGCGCTGCAGAAACACTCATTTTGTCAGACTGCATGGAGACGTCAGCCCCATGTTTGGGACCAATGAAGTGTGGGAAATAGGAAAGGTGTCGCTTTTGAGCGACACGGATAGAAGAGGTGTGGATGAGGTGTCGAATGACCCAGAGACAAACCTAGTCTACAGGGTTCTTGGGTCAAAGTTTGCATTGCAGATTGGTGAACCCTGATGTCAGTTACTGCAGCTGGTGTACAGCCGAGTTTGAATCCCTCAGAAGAAATTATTTTGCCAAAAATGGTCTTCTGATTCTCTATCTCTCACAAAGCAAAAACCTGGTGGGACTATAGTGTCTTGGCTTTTATTGGCTCTACCACTGGGTTAACATGACACAGTGAGGAATTTGGTTCTGCAGGCCACCTTTCCTGCAGGAGTTCTTGCCTGGGAAGGCAATAATGGATTTCCTGAATTCTAGATTTCTCAAACTGAATTTTGCTATGAAATTTTTTTGCCTTTCAGTGAGCACTGGTATCCAAAGCATATAGGTTTCTTCTCTCATATCCCATTTATGTTAAGGTGCCCCTGTATCTTTGGCCACCGTGGTGCCCTGACTGCAGCCTAAAGCACCATTCCCCCAAGCTGTAGAGAAAGATGTGTGCTTTTCTGTCATTTTTGGTATTCCATTTAAGTCAGATAGCAGATGAAGATGGTGCCAAATTTATTTTGGGTGCCCCTGAGTAAATGCTATCACTGAAGCTCACTTTCTTTCAATCTACATGGATGGCAGAAACAGCTTAAAAGGATGGTTAGTCAAAAGCAACCAAGCTGTGCTGGCCATGGAGCCCTATGTGAGGGTTGGAGATTCACAGCATAACAAGTAAGATTAGTCCAGAGACATCTGTGGGGCATCTGGGACAAGTGGATAGGGGCCTCCAGGCCTCTGCAGGAGGAAAGCTGGCCCCTGTGTCATGTTTATCTTCTCCCATCAAACCAATGCAAACCCAGCCTACAGATGCCATGACCCCACGGACGATGCTGGAAAATCAGCCCTACTTAGCACAGAGTAAAGGTATGGTGCCTTGGCCAACACAGTTTTACATTCTAACACATCCCATTATATTTATTAAGGTAGCACTACCCGATCTGTTATGGATAAGCCGTAAAATCCCACAGTCTCAACATGACAAAATTGCATCTTTTGTTCTCCTCAAGTGACAATGCCGTTGTCCTGCGTGGTGGACCTTACATGTGACTCTTGGGAGCAGCGATCTCTGCGAGCAGCATTTCAGGAGGGGTATAAGGTTCTGAGCCCAGGCCCTCGCGCAGGGGCAGGCTCTCTTCTGGAGGGCAGGATGCAATCTCCTCTAGGTGGCTTTGGAACCACCTTTGCTCAGTGACGAGTCCTGCCCCTTCTTGTGCTCCATGGCGAGAGCTCAGCACAGCTGCACAACACACATCTGGGTTGGGCAGGGAGCTGCAGGCAGGGTGTCACTTCGGGTAATATCGTGACACTGTGCAAGAAGGCGATGGACTTTTGAGTCTTTGGAACAGGGCACACCCTATTTTCATTGCCCTAAAAGTATCTGATTTACAGGATCAGGGCCGGAAGTGTCTAGCTAGACCTTAATGGGGATTCATGTATATCCAATTCTCCAGCTAACCTTGCAGAATTAAATGAATATGCCTTGCAAAAGGGAGAAGCGAGCTCGTTACGTGGAAGAATCACCGGTTGCACACAACTGGGCGGATGTATACATTACAATTTGTACGCCGGCTGTTACTGCTAATTCCAGGTCATTATGGGCTACGGCTGAGCTCTTGTGATGGCGTTTGCAGTTCCGATGAGCCTCAATGTCCTCACTGCATTAAACATTTCTGGCGCCTTATTAGGATAACAAATCTTTGACAAAGCAAGTTGAATATCTTTCCCATGGCCTTTATAAGAAAACACTTTAACACTTGAAAAGTTCTGTGTGGCCCTTTCTGAACTGATTTTTTCCTAAGTCTTTAATTCCGAGCCATGGAGAAGCCTTTGGGGCTGTGGGTGACATCAGGCTGTCTGCCGACCTTGTCCCATCCACTTGTGTCTCCAAGTATGCAGCAGGTTATGGACAGGATGACACAAGAGGAGTGCTTCCATTCAAAAATCTCCCTTTCATTCCTGAAAATATTTTCATTTGTGCCAAATCCTGAGCTTCCAGGATGAGGCCGGCTGGGTGGAGGCTCTGTCTGGTTTGCATTTTGTTCAGGATGCTTGATTTTGCCAATTTGTTGTCTCCTTGTCCTCATCCAGAGAGCCCTGCTGCCTGTGCCCCCATCTTTACGTTCTCGCGATGTGTGTGAAAACTGCCTGCGTGAGGTGTCTTTCTTGTTCTCTGCATGCCGTCCTTGGGCCGAGTTGCATTTGTGCACGCGTGTACGCAAGTGTGCTCCTCTGAATATCTAAAACCACTTGAGCTCTCTGCAACAATGAACACTGAGGCTCCTGGTCATGCTGAGTGACACGTCCATGCACATGCTTTCCTGGTGGGTCTTCCAGGTCTCAGCCTACAGCAACCGTCCAGCAGGGGCCAGGAGGAGGCGTTCTGAGGTTGGGCTCCTGCGCAGTGCCCAGTCCCGTGTGGGAGGCACTCAGGGTTTGCTTCTAGAAGGCGGGAGGCAGGACAGGTGGGAAGGGCCAGGTCCGCTCGAGTCTCTGCCTTGAGTGGTTTTCCCCTGAGTTCTTGGGGCAGTGAGAGGAGCCAGGACAGAAAGCAGCACAGGGCGGATGCACCGTTATGTGGGCAGGCGCAGGGCAGGAGCTGCATGTGCTCCAGTTTTAACCAGACATTCGCTCGTGCTTTGTTTACATGGTAGGCACTGTGCATGGCTTCAAGTACACAGATACGAAAAAGATAAATCAGACCCAGCCTCTGCCCTCAGAGTTCCCTGGATAGAAAGAAACAGGTTTATACATCACACCATAATGGGATGGCCTCGGCAACTTAAGACGGGTTTCCTTTCCCACATGCCTCTTCAGAGAAGCTGAAGGGCAGGTTGCAGAAGCCCATCTCTCCCCCAAGGTCACCTACAGGACAGGGAAGGTAGAATCCAGCCATCCCCCCCCACCGCCAGCCCTGAATCTGAGCTCTGTGCTGGAGGGCCCCGCTCACACCCGCCCCCAGACCCAGGTTTGTCTTATAGCTGGACATACAAGAGGGGCTTCTGATGAATCCTGAGTTTCGAGGGACCTTTTATGATGGGAATGACAGATCAGTCACACTAAGCACCTGCACGGCTCAGGTTCAGCATTCTTTGAACTGTGGATTGCAGATGCTCAGCAGATCAGGAAAGCAATTGGTGGTCAGACCTGCACTTTCCTCACATGCACTGGGAGGGGAACTCGTTTTCCATGGACCTTCTGTTTCAGGGGTTGTGTGTGTTTCCTGGGTATCGATGTAAAGTAGATTTCTTTGCAGTCAAAGATATCCAAGAGCCACTGCACACCCATCCACCACGTGAGCAGAAGGGAGATGAGGTCTCATTTCTTTTGATTTCACGTATAAGCTGCAGTGAAAACCTGGAAGTAATTTTTTTTGCCATGCTCCATTTACGCAGAATGAAAGAGAAAAGCAAATTCGAGTGACAGTCGATCATCACAGTAAGGGCAGGGGCCTGGGAGGTCAGCCAGCATTTTCTAGCTACGTGACCTTGGGAAAGTCAGTTACTCTCCAAGCTTCCATTTCTTCCTCCATAAAATAGTCACATGTCTATTTGTTGTTGTTGTTAGGTACCCTTGAGGCCATATCTGACTCATAGGGACCCTATGAACAACACATGAAACACTATTGTCAGTGCTTCTCTGCTGTTCATAGGGTTTTCAATGGCGGATT
This sequence comes from Pedetes capensis, assembly GCA_007922755.1. Classification (NCBI taxonomy): domain Eukaryota; kingdom Metazoa; phylum Chordata; class Mammalia; order Rodentia; family Pedetidae; genus Pedetes; species Pedetes capensis. The sequence goes on from VMDO01000700.1 coordinate 21,938, forward strand.
GATTTTTGGGAGCGGGCTGCCGGGTCCTTCTCCCAAGCCTCCAGCACCTGGTGTTCCCAGGCAGTCTCCATCCAAGTACTAACCAGGCCCAATTCTGCTTAGCTTCCGAGATCTGATGGGATCGGATGCCACAGGGCTACGGCTGCACGCACATGGCTATTTGGAGTAAATTAAATAAGGCGCTGAGCGCAAGTATACAGCATGGGAGAATGAGACCCGGTACACAGCAACTTCCCTGAAAAACGCTACTTTCCTTTCCCTGCTTTTCCTGTAAATACGAAAAGACCAAATTAGGCTCCTTTCTCATGGAACATCCCATATCTATTTTGCTCAGCCTTTAGTGTCTTAGGTAGTGCTGGGAGAATGTGGAACATTATCCTATTTGGTAGGAAAAGCCCGAGGTCTAGAAAGTCTTAGGGGTGAGAAACAAATCTTTTGTGCCATGTCATTTAATGCCACATTGAGAATTTCCCAAGAGAAGAGAAGAATAAGGCTTGCAAATGAGTGTTCATTTATAATCCTTACTCCAGAAAACCTTTCAAAGCCCAAGTGAACACTTAGGAGCTTTTACTAATGGCTTAGAAACGTGGATAACCAAATGTTTTTTCCATTTCTTTATACATATGAAATATCTCTCTTTCATTATAAGGCAATGTTCTGAAACCAGAATAAATCATCATAGTGCAAACATACCTGTTATAGGAAGAAAAATGACAAAAGAAACAAAAAGTGAAAAAAAAGTAAGACCTTGGTGCACTCAAAATGATGATTTATAGTATAATTTGTCTTTGGATCCTTTATAGAAAAATCAGCATCTGCATCTTAATGGGTGCGTTTAAGAATGGATAGGAGTTTGCTAATCCACGCGCGCTTGTTTTAGGACATGAGTGTCATGGAGTGCATTTTATATTCTAACTGTATATACACATCACACACTCTGGCCCACCCGCAAACTTCATGGTCACCATTATTTCTTCATGTCTCTTTTGTAGTCATTTGGACAATATTGAACAACACTGAATGCGTGAGCCAAACACTGAATCAGCATCGAATGTGAGCCATGGATGGCTTCCAGTGATGCTGGTCCTGTCCCTCCCCTTCTTGCTTGATCAGAAAACTGCTGCATAGATGCTGGCAGTAAGAAAAATACTTCTAATTACACCGGGCACTTAGTTTGCAGAACCCACACTCTCCGGGGTTTTTTTTTTCCCCCTTTTTTTCCTTTTCCACTTGAAACCACAAGCATATCGATTTCTGGAAGTGCTGTGAAATTCTTGAGTAAATGCAAGTTACTTTCCATTTCCTTTCAGGCCACTGTGATGGAAACCTGACAGGCAGGCTCTGCGCGGGCAGGAATTTCTGGCCCTCATGTCTTCGGCAGAGCCAACCTTTCCTCTCACCCCTCGGAAAGTTCACTTGGCTGAAACTGTATTAGAGATGTGAGGCTCAATTTGTAAGTTAGTATGGCCCGTTTCAAAAGCCTTGAGCAGGAAAGGTCAGGAAGGTGCCGCTCATAAAACCTATTAGAGGGGACAGGCGGACAGACAGTGCAGGGGGTGGGTGAACAGGGAACAGAAGTGGCAAAAGTTGGAAAGTGTACATCAGGGAATCCCTGCATGCCGAGAACCTGCCTTTCTAATAAGTCTCACTGATGCGTGGGATGGAGAGGTACCCGGGGCGCGTGGCAAGTGAGTGGTGGGCTCGATTACCTTGGGCACAGGGCCATGCTGTGCCGCACTCAGGGTAGAAATAACTTGCTTAGCTTCCTTAAGGAGTTCTCTGGAAGGGAACACATCTGAGATCAAACTGTGTGCCTGGGAACAAGGAGCTGGAGCGAACCGGCTTCCCCTTGCCGGGCCTCCTTGCTTCTGGCACCCACTGAGAAGCTGGTGTGCCCCGGGGAACCGCATTATTGATGAGCTCCTGGAGAAAGCCATCTAACAAGCCCCACACCCAGCGGCCAGCCGCATGTGCCTCTCGTCCTTGCCTGGTGGTCCTCTACCTTCTCTAGGGGCTCCATCTGAGAGCCTTATTAGAGTCAAGACGAATTACACCTCGCTTCCCCTGGCTGCTCCGGATCTAGCTTGTCACTCGCCTTAGGGAGCCAGTGGAAGCTGAGTACCCCACTCCCTGCGTTTCCCAAGATCCCCTGATGGACTGCCACACTAGTTTCCATATGCGCCAATAATCTTCCAAATGAAGGGGACACGTGATTCTTTTTATGAATTTTTTTCCCTTTAATACACAGGCATTTTAATTATTCCCCTTGAGTTTGAAGGACCTGCTCAGCCTCCAGGTTTGCTCTGCACACGGTGCTAGTAGCTGTGGGTGCGCCAAGAACAAGGGGCTCCTGGAAGTGAGGGGGCATGGCTTGGCAACTGCCGAGACCCCCAGGGATCTGAGCAGAAGACGCAGCTGGGAGGGTCTGTGGCTTGAAGACCCTGCTCACCCCAGCACAGGGGGTGCGGATGTGCCACAAGGTGCTCCCCACAAGGCTGCGTCAGACAGACTGTCCCATAGTAGTTTCGTGTCTAGAAACCAAATGGCCCCAGGTGAGACCGGTTGGCAGAAGCTGCCTTGGGAAGTGGGCAGAAAGGGCTGGCTGCCCCTCTAGCATCCATCCTCTGTCTCCCTTAAACACAGACAGAAAGGCAACCAGCTGAAGGACCCCAGTTCAGAGATGATTCCATGGCTTGTAAGTAGGAGTCAGTGACACAGGGCACTTCTATGAAAGATTCTAAAAGGCAGCATACTTGGCCATGGGGCCTACCTGGAGCCTTCCTCCATCTTGCTTTCTAGAATGTGGATGTGATAGCTGGCACTGTAATAGCCAGCTTGTGACCATGAGGCAAATACTAAAGACGGCAAAACACAAAGACACCAGGGTCCTGATCCTCTGATGACCTTGGAGCCACCCCTATGAATCCCATTTGCCCACTGCCTGCTCTCCTGATGTGAGAAAAATGAAAACACATCCCCATTTTGTTTAAGCTACTGTCACTGAGGTCTGTTCGCAGCAGCTGGATGCCATTTGTAAGCAGCACAGAATGCTGCAAACTTACTCCTCCAAGAGGCCACACCCAGAGTCCCCAGGAAGTCCCTCTTTCAGCATGGCTTTCATGACCATGGCATATTCCTAGAATCTTGATGGGGGGATCCTCAAAGAAGGCTTAGAGCCAAGGACTTCTGGATGAATGGTGCACGGCTCGCTCCTTCCCTAGCCTTGCGCTGGGTTCACGAGTCTGTCCCCCTGACCTCTGGGGCTGGCCTACAGGTGGAAGCTCTGGACAGCGTCGTCTCTGCTCTCCGTGCTTGGACTGAACTCTGCTCTGAGCACACAGTGGGCACTCACACTGACTCTCCAGTGTCAGAGCTCAGCTACGAGCACAGATTGACCCCAAATCTCTTTCTGCGCCACGGCTACTGTGACCCTGAGACCCCCAGGTCCTGTAGTAGCTGCTGGTTGTGGTCAGAGCAGGAAACAGACACAGACAACCACGCAGCCACTGGGGTCTGTGTACCCCACTCACTGGCTCTGTCTCCTCTGCTCCCCACGCTGTCCCTGGAGCAGCCAGGCAGACACCCGTGCCTGGCTTCCCAGATGGGAACACGGAGGCTGCGGAGGTTCACAGGGCGTCCAGACTTAGTCTGCGCACACCTCCTGGGAGCCCCTTGCAGTCTGTGGGAGTTCTGGGCTCCCCAAGCCAACACACAAGTGAGGGAAAGAGCACCCAGCTCCAGAGTGAGGCAGCCGGTGGAAAACTGTGGTGCAGCACACGGCACCAACACCAGCTCCCCAGCGCCAAGGAGAGACGAGGAGCCAGATCCAGAAGAACGCAGGAGGAAGTCAGCTCCCCACCCCTAGCAGGAAGTGAAAATCTGCCATCTCCAGCGGGCCCTGGCTCCTGGCCCCCCTAGTCCTCCCTGGGGTCCCACAGACATCTGGGGCTGCTGATGCCACGAGGGGATGGTGCCCTTGACTCCAGAAACTGGATGTTAGTGCTGGACCTACCACTTGATGGCTATGTGACTTCACACCAACTAAATTCCAGCCAAGCAACTTCATGAAAAACAGAGAAAAGATTGAGGTTGTCTAAGATTTTGCTTTCCTTTGGTTCTACCATCAACATCCATGGAAGGAGCAGTCAGGAAATCAAAATACGCACATCACTGGGAAAAGCTGTTGCAAAAGACCTCTTTAAGGCATTGAAAAGTAAAGACATCACACTGAAGACAAAGGTGCGCCTGACTCATGCCACAGTATTTTCGATCACATCATATGGTTGTGAAAGCTGGACATTGAATAAGGAAGACCAGAGAAGAATTGATGCTTTTGAATTATGGTGCTGGAGACAAATATTAAGTATACCATGGACTGCCAAAAGAACCAACAGATCTCTCCTAGAAGAAGTGAACCAGAGTGCTCCTTGGAAGCAAGGATGGCTAGACTACATCTGATATATTTTGCACACGTTGTCGGGAGGGACCAGTCCTTGGAGAAAGATGTCACATTTGGGAGAGTGGAGGGTCAACGAGAGAAAAAGAAGACCATCAACTAGATGGATTGACAACAGTGACTGCAACAATGGGTTTAAACAGAAAAAGATCGTGTACATGGCACCAGTATCAGAGAGTATTTTGTTCTTTTTTACATAGGGTCACTATGAGTCGGACCTGACATGACATTACCTAACAATGACAACAAATTCCAGTCAGCTAACACGAAGTGTCTTTATGCATAAGTAACTGAGTACCTTACAAGCCCTGTTCTCTGCTATAAACCATAAGCAGCTTAGGAAGGGTCTGGGCCCCACCCCTGTTTTTATACCCTGCCCTGCTGTGTAGGAAGTCTGGGATGAAGGTTGTGGAGCTTTGCAGCACTGCAGTGGGGGCAACTGAAGTGATAACACATGAACTGCTTTGAAAGGACAACGCACCACCAACATACACACTCTGATCCCTTCTTGCCAGCCCTCAGAACCAAGGAATCCATCAGTTCATAGCCTATTATTGGTCTTTGTCTCTGGAGCTGCCATGGCCCTTGTGGTTCCTTTCCTTCTGGCCTGGACTCTACTGATGGATTCATCTTCCAATACAGCATTTTGACCACATCACACACAGCTCTAAAACCTCTAATAGATCCCCAATGCCAAGTGCATAAAAGCCAAACTCTAAAGCCTCAAAGCCTTTCACAATCAGGCTGAGGTCTGTCCCTCTGCCCTCGGCAGAAAGCAGATGCAACACCAACCAAACGAGGCAGTCACCACTAATAATAATAGGGGGTTATTAATAGCACTGTTCGTCATCTTAAATGTTTCCAAGTTTACTGTTGTTTTATTAAATAGGCTAATTAAAGCAAGCATTAATTGTGCAGGTCTTTGGCTATTTTCCTCTTCAGATGGGTAATCAAGAGTCACTTGCAGATGGACAGGTCCTTCCTGGCTGTCCTGCATTTTAATATTTCTGCTAGTCACTGGGCAGGCGGAACTGACTGCATTTAATTTATAAAGGAGGATTTATGGACTTGAGGACGACAACAGACAGCCAATCAATAAGGGGTGATAATAACAGCATGTAATATCAAGGAACATTAGGTCTCAGGCAGGATTTGGGGAGAGAAGTGGGCAGTTAGAAACCTTATCATTTGCAAAAGGTCAAGGGCTGGCAGCAATAAAAATGCCTAAGCAAATAAAATCACACCTGTGAACCAGGAGAGGGCATAAATTGTGAATAAAAAGGGATTTTAGATTGTGTGGAGAAATTATTTCCCTGGGCAAGGATCTGGCTGCTGCAGGACAAATGTGGTCATGTCCATAGAGGGTCTGTTTATCACTGCTGGAAACAGCAGCAGAGAAATGCAGATGTGGAGGACTTACCCCAGCTAGCCCACTCTGCCAGGGCCAGAACCCAAGTCCTCAGGAAAGCAGGGGAGGAGACAGGTGCCGTGTAAGGGCTTGAAATGGCACGACTGAACCTTAGGACGTATATTTAAGACCCACTGGCTTTATGATACACTGCCTGCTGAGTTTTTTCTTTCAGGGTGGTAGGTGCTTTTATTGATCTAGTAAATTGTTTGCTTGTATAACCCAAACGGCAAAATAATAATAATAATAATAATAAAAGTTGCAAATTCTATTACCAATAGTCATATTCCACCACTAAAACCAAAATTACAAATGATCATTCTCTTTGAAAGGTAGTCATCGTATTGCACAGAATTCCACAACCACTTGGCTGCGAAACACACACTTCCTCCGACCAGGAACGCTGGCTTCTACAGACCCTAGGAGAGCCTGTGTACAAACAAAGGATGCGGAGAGAGACTCGGAGGTCTTGGCCCAGCGCATAGCCCGCTGGAGCAGTGTTGCCGCCCCACACAGCATCGCTCGGGCTCAGGAATGCGTGGAGGGATCCATTACCTCTGGGGTGCATTTTCTCCCAGGAATTCGCACCCTTTGTTTTTATTTTTAACAAACCCCAGCCAACCCTGCGGTCCCCACGTCCCCGGCCTCGTGGCCTTGGAGAGCAAGCTCACCTCCTTGTAAGGTGTACTCGGCCACGGGCCTGCTGAAGACGCCCAGGCCGGCGCCGTTGTAGGCGGCCACCTGAATCTCGTACTGTGTCCAGATGATGAGGTCCGTCACCAGGCAGTAGTTCACCTCGGGGCTGCTGATGTTCTTCTGCTGGTGCTCCCCAGGCAGGCCGGCCAGGCGGTACCTGCAGCAGAGGGGAGGCCCGGGCAGCGGAGAGGCAAATCAGACCAGGTCCGGCTTCACCTGCTCCCCTGTGCCGACAGGGAAATGGGGTGAACAGGACGAACAGAGCCATAAGGTCCATCCCAAATGCCACCATTTCCTCAGTCAATGACTTTAAGCTGCATTCTCTAATCTCATGGTGATTATAAGCTCTGGGCAAATGGACCTGGCAATTCAACTACATCATGGTTAGGGTGGCTCAGGGCTCCGAATTCCTTTGGAATTTGATTTCCTTTGATTTCTGTTGGGGCTGGAGAAACACTTTCCTCTCATGACTACAAGGTGCGGGGAGTCTGAGACACCAGCAGTGTGCGGCCTCCTGGCCTCAGTGGGCTGAGCTCCAGTTGTTTCCACTCTGGCTTTGTCCAAGTATATCCCTGACTTAGAATAAGTTGCCTTGAAAAGGTGTTAACACTGCTAAAGTGCTAGACCATTGCTAAGTGTGACAAATTGCTTTTCAGGGGACCTTTGTGAGGGCTTGGTAGCCCGCTCTTTAGTTTACTAAAGCAGGATTTTAAAGTTATGTTTATTAAAAAGACAGCTTACCCAACTCTGCACTTAGAGAATGTATAAATTAGGAAATTGCTTTGTGCACTATGAAAGGACTTTTAGCGCATTATTTTGATTAGTAAATGTTTTTCCATGATTCAGTTTATAGAAGTTAATGTACGGAATGGACTCGGTTAATTCACTGAGCTTTTCTGCATCAGTCTCTGGGGGTAAAACGAGAGACGTGCAGTGGGAATAATTCCCCACTTCTTTTATAGCTTCCCACAGCACCTCATTTTTATCCCAGAAGTGGTTCCTGCCACAGGAAATGGTGGTTTGTTTTGTTTTATTGTCATTGTTTTTTGACAGGGTCTTACTAAGTTATGCAAGGCACCTCTGCCTCCTGAGTGCTGGGGTCACAGGCGTGGCCAGCATGCCAGGCTCCTCCCTCACCTGGAGATGCAATCTCAGGAGATTGAGACAGAGTCTCCCAAGGCCCAGACTGGCCTGGATCTCGAGATCCTCCTGCCTCCACCTCCTGAGTGCTGGGAAGACAGGTGGGCACCTAGGTGCCAGGCAAAAATGTGGCTTTGTAGGATAAATGGAAAAGTGGAGTAAATGACAAGGGATCCCAACCCAGGGTAGCAGCAATAAACCTGTGAACTTTTTATGGCACCCTGGCATCTCCCTGACATCACAGGAAGTCCTCTCTGCCCTGCTGTCCTACAGGGTGGAGCACCTGTGCAGGAAGGGAAGCACCTGAGACAGGTACACTCGGATCAGCAAGACAGCAAAGCTGTCATTACTGGAAAAAAGCAGAGACCAAGCAATGCAGGCATTTCAGTGTGAAACAACTTTCCAAAGAGAACTACAGCCAAGCCGGACAGGGTGGCACCTACCTATCATCCCAGCAGCTTGGGAGGCAGAGGTAGGAGGATCGTGAGTTCGAGGCCAGAGGCGGCCTGCATAACTTTGTGAGACTGTTTCAGAATAAAAAGTGAAAAATGGGCTGGGGGTGCAGCTCAATGATAGAGCACTTGCAAAGCATGTGTGAGGCTCTGCGATCAGCACCTTTGTACTGCAAAAACAAGCAAGCAAACCAAACCAAACAAATCATCATCATCAACAAACCCAAAGAGAATGACAGCTGAAAGTATGATGAAGAAGTCGAGAGATGTCAACAGAGGTTTCTTCAGGACTGCGGGATTTTCTGAGTGCTCCATGCTGCCTTTGTTACAGACCATGTGCACTTGCTGAGGCCTGTTTGGGGGGCAGCAGATGATCAAGAGCAGACAGCACCTGAAGGCACGAAGGTCCAGGGCCTTCCCTGTGCTGTGGTTTGGATCTGAAGTGCCCTGAGAGGTTCGAGTGTTGAAGGCTGCTCCGCAGCTGATGGACCCAGTCCCCAAGAGTTGGTCTGACCCTGAGGGCTCTGATCTAACCAATGGATTCATCCACCAAAGGATTCACAACAGGATGCGATATTGGGAGGAGGTGAATGACGGGTGGCCCTTGGGAATCTCCTGCACCTAGCCCCTTCCTCTTTGCCACTCTCTCTGCTTCCTGGCCTCCGTGAGGTGAGCAGCTCTGCCCCCTATGCCCTTCCACCATGACACTCTGCCTCACCACAGGCTCAGGGACAATGGAGCTGAGTGATTGTGGCCTGAACCCTCTGAAACCATGAGCCAAAATCAACTCTTCCTCCTTTACGCGGTTTCTCTCAGGTGTTTCACCACAGTGATGAAGTGACTCACACTCTGCCTCGTACTAAAAGGAGCAGGTGGCCCATAGCTCACCCAGAGGGAGGTGACAGGGGTTCTATGGTGAGCAAAACCAAGAGCTATCAAACCACATTTTTGCTCTGTAGTTCATCAATTTCCTTTACTGAACCAGCCAAGCAATGTCAGGTGCAATTCATAGCAGGTACTCAGCTCATTTAGGCACCAATGGTCCCTGAGGCCTGACGTGGATTAACCCACATGACAGATATTTCCATTCAGATTCTCTTCCTGTAGAAGGTGAACTTTTAAAATAAATGCCACAGAGACAATTAGATAAGCCATCTGGAAAAAGGTGAAAATTGACTCCACATCCACATTATGTGCTGGAGTCGCCCCGGCCCGAGAGCGGCTCCCGGAACCACCTATAATCAGCGTGACGGCATGGGCATGGCCTCCTCACCACACAATACAAATTCCAGGGAGAAGCAAAGAGAGTAGCATCAAGACACTCAGGCTGAGGTCCCTGTTCAATCCCATGAGCTGGCTGACCTCAGGAAAATTCTTACCTTCTCTGCATCTTATTTCTGCCTCTCTTAAACTGGGAACTGTAATAATTGTATTTCACCTGGTTGTTGCAAAAATTGAATGAAACAATGGATGTGAAAGAGAGCAGATGGTGGCCCTTATGCTATGTTAATGCTGCTCTTCTACCAAGAAGTGCCTGAGAGGCAACTGGATCTGTAAGACAGGACCCTCGTGAGCACCCCATATTCCTCAGAGCCGGCCTGCGCAACTGCGAGAGGTGAGCGGCAGGGTTCCGGTTCTGAAATCAGAACAGGCAGGTTGGTCCATTCTGGCCAGTGCTTGGGGTGCTTGGTAACGCTCTCAGGATGTCTAGGAAGGTCACAATCGACAAGGAGAGGGCAGAGCATCCCCCATCTTTCCAGAGGCGATGTTACCCAGGGGGCCAGCTCGGCAGAGCAAGATGATGTTTTATACAGAAATAAACAGGAGGACGTTTTTAAAGGACATAACCCTGCGCTCCTCTCTGAGAAACACCCTGCCCGTTATTATAAATATTTTATCACTGTGCGCATCCTAACTACCCTCACGGCCAGAGCCACGGAGGTGATTTACTTCCATTTGCTGCTCCGAGGGCTGGGCCTCGGCTCTGACACAGACTGTGCCCTGGAGGGTGCTAGCTTGCAAACAGGAACTGATTTGCAGGCTGGAGGATTATTCGGAAATGTTTGCAAGCAAATTCCTTTCAGTATGGGTCTTTAATTCAGAATAACTTTGATATTTAAAGCCTTGGATAGTCACCCCGGATTTGGGGCTTCCTTGATTCAAGCCCCAGCGAGCACAGATGCCCTCTCCTCTTCTCCAGCACCCCACGCTCCTGCCATGGACATGGGGAATCCTTTTAGCAGTAGTAATCCTGCAGAAGAGGGAATTGTGCCGCTTCTGCTGTGGCCTCGAAACATCAGAGAGATTTTATTATTAGGCCCCATGCCCCGAGCCCGTTCTGTGGAACGGCTGTCCCAGCCCTCGCTTGACAGCTGCAGCCTCAGGAAACTCTCCCTCTGTGGGGTGGGAAATGCGGTGGGCACAGGGAGGGCAGGCCAATTATTTTCATTAGTTGATGGGGAAGGTCAAGCACCTGGGGCTGCTGCGGAGCAGGGACGGAGCCCGCAGCCCTGCCTGCAGGGGAGACTCTGTCTCTCTGACCTTGCTTAAGCGGGGAAGGATGGCTGGGGGCAGAGATGAAGGGCCCCCGGCGTTGCCTTCAGCTCTTCCTGCAGTTGTGGGTCTACCATGTCAGGCAGACCATGATCTGGCTTTGGTTTAGATCGGTTTAGAGGACGTTTTGTAAGGCCTGGGGACAGTCATGCCTCAGGTGGAACAGGCAAAGACCGCATGGTGGAGATGCGAGCTGCTGCCCAAAGCGAGGGCTCATCCGCATGCACATCAGGAGCGAGCGCGCCCTCACAGGCAAAGGCAACAGGGCGAAAAGCAACACCTCACAAGTTCCCCCATGTATCAAAGAAATCAAATGTGTCCACGTGAGGCCCTGGTTAACCAGGCATGTGCTGATCACAAGGTCAGCATGGGCCCGGGGCAGGGATTTGGAGGGAGGGAAAAAGCCGATGATGTTAAATAAATCCACAGCAGTGCCATCCATTAGAAGAGAATTAGTAGTTATCATTTCTACTCTCTACTCTCTTCGCATATGTGTTGACAAACCACTGCAGCAATCACATTCACTGCATTTTTAAAATGAGCAGGAGCTGCAGCAACAGAAATTTCTTTGAATGCAGCCAGGTTCTCCTATGGTTCTCGCAATATGTTTAGAAGCCTAACCATCCTCTGACCCTGGAGCCATACCACCTTGCATCCGATCCCGCCTCATGGCGGAAGCTGAGCAAGGTATGGTCTGGTCAGTCCTTGGATGGGACACTGCTTAGGGATGTCAAGTGTTGCAGACTTGGGAGAAGGACCTGGTAACCCACTCCCCCAAAATCAATCAGCCACTGAAAACCCTGTGAATAGCAGAGAAGCACTGACATAGTGCCGGGCATGGCACAGAGTCAGGGAGTGTTTCTTTCTGTTGTACATAGAGTTGCTATGAGTTGGACCTGACTCCATGGTGCTTAACAACCACCACCACCACCACCACCATTTCTGCAGCTGAGGTTGTAAATGGCCACCCTTTGGCTACATCTGCTGGCACATGTATGCACACAGCCTGTCCTACGTTTCAGAATGTATTGGTTTAATTATAATACTTAAATGTTGTGAGATTGTAGGTTAAAGGCTAGTTTATGTTTTTAAAATTTTCTTGAACTACTAGAAGATCTGAAAAAAAAATTGAGCAGCACACTAGCATGGTAATAGTTGGCCAAAAACTAAATCAAATTAATTAGTGTTAATGTCAAGTGGTTACACATAATCATGCATAAGCCTGGCAAGCACATCACTGAGGTAAAGGCTTCACAGTGAGTAGCATACCTTGCTCCTTTACCCACAATGCCCACTCCGCCCTCCTGCCAGAGTTCAACCCCGGCGCCTGTCTGCAGCTGGACCTCAAGGGTGGTCATGCCTAGGAGTTCCTGCAAGGCACCTGTTGCCTTGTGATCTCCTGTTTGTCATAGTCTCCACCACTCCGTAGAGTCTGATGCCTAACCTGAGTCCCTGCATTCCTCCCCGGCTCCTGTGGACACTGGTGACACAGATGCCTGTGCTGGGCACTTGCCTGAGGATGTATCCATGCAGCACCCCGTTGTGTTCTGTTTCTGGGGGTGGCTGCCACTGCACCATGATGGACTGGTTGGTTCGCCCACTGGCCACGATGTTTTTCGGGGGAGCACTGGGTGGTTCTTCAGGTAACATCAACCTAAAGATGGAGGATGGTAGGACAGAGGTGAGTGCCAGAAACAAGGACCCTGGCCACATTTTCCACCTTGCTGAACCTGGAGCCTCACTGTTCAGAAAATCAGTGGCCTGGTGTGCTGGCGCATGCCTGTCATCCCGGTAACTTGGGAGGAAGAGGCAAGAGGATCACAGGTTCAAGGCCAGAGGTAGCCCGCATAACTTAGCAAGACGTTGTCACAGAAAAACAAAAACAAAAACAAACCACAAAATGGGCTGGGGATGCAGCCCAGTGGTAGAGCGTTTGCCAAGTATGTGTGAGGCCCCGGGGTCAGTTCCTAAGTACTGCAAAAATAAAACAAAAAAACCCCAAGCAACCAAACAGAAATGCTTCCTGCATGTGGCGGTTTAAAATGCATCAGAATATTCCTACTTCCTGGGTGCTTAGCTAGCAGAACTGTGGTGTTGGCCCCACTTGCTGGCAGTTGAATGGAGAGAGGACCTAGAAACCACAGAACACATGCACGCTCTTATCTTCCCGTGTGCCAAGGGCTGTGCCACCAGAAGCAATCTGTGTGGCACAGCCCGACCAAGCTGCGCCATCTTGGAGAAGTCTAAGATACCTGCCTGCGAGCTGGGAAGACCCCGCCAATACCCCATGCACCTGTATTTGCCCTCCTGTGCCTCTTCCCTGCCCTCGTTTCTGCCATCAGCCCTAAGAGATGGCCATTCATGGCCTGCACCTAATGGGACAGGTCTGTTTGACCCCGGGGCCTGGGCTGCTCCCTGCCGCCGTGCAGAGGGTGGGTGCGCTCACCTGCTCGTCTCCGTACTGTACTGGCCTTTGCCCACTTGATTCACGGCGCACACCCTGAACTGATAGGTGCGCGCGGGGGTCAGGCCGCTCACGGTAACGCCTGTCATCTCCGGGCCAATATTCGCCAGGTGTACTTTCCATGGAGAATCTAAAAGCGGGGGCAAATAGTTTCAAGGCCACAGAAGCATGGCTGCATAAGTGAATGCAAATGCGCCCTCTCAGACTGATCCCCTTTGCTTTCTGAGACAGCATCAGGAGAGGAAATGTGGATGCCCATTTGATGGACGTACAAACTGAGGCTCGAAGACACAGGGCTAGCAACTACTGACCATCGCATGAATCTCAGTCTCCTCACCCCGAATCTAGAGTGCTTCCTGCTACCCCCGTCGCTTTCAGTGTCCAGTCCTGCGAGTGGGAAGACCCCCTTGGTCTGTTGTTGGCAAGCAAAGAGATTATTTTGTTCAACAGGCAGGTGGCAAGTTTAAAAGAAGCCAAGGTATTCCTAAGTGCTGGGTTCGATATTTAATAGGGAAAGTTCTCTGTTCACGTGGTCAGGCAGATGTGTCTCTGGAAAGTGGATGCTGCACATGTCACAGAATGATAAATAAAAACTGTATTCGTTAACATTTTAATAAAAGAGGAAACAAGCATGATAAAGACGGATGGGCTACATGATTTGCAACCCATCTGCAATGTGGCAGCCCACTGCCCCCACACCCCTGAGCTGCTCCGGCTGGAGAGCAACGCAGCGGAATTCACAGCTAGATTGGGATGTCTTCCTGCCTGGCTTTCAGCAGCTGGGGAAGCTCGCCTGTCAGTCAAAGGGGCTCTTGCCGGCAAGGCAGGCTTCGGAAGGCTCTGCCGGGATCTGCGCCTTTGCGTGAGCTTGCGCAGTTTAACCACGCTGTCAGTCACAGTGTTTTGCAGAGCAAAGTGCTGGAAGGAACAGAATCTGGTAGTGACTTTGAGCATCCCTGTTAGCTCCTATTCTGACCGCAGCGGTGCCTGGACTACACTTCCAATCACAAGTGAAGTAAGATGGGGTCTGGGGGGAGTCCAGTGGAAGCCAAACTGCCCTTCTTGTCTATCTGAGGTGGGGCTAAGATCCCATCTGTCCATGCTGGACAGGGGTAAAAGACGGGACAGGTGATTTCCATGATGGTGTTGGGCTCTGCCCAGACTGTTAACACCACTGGCTGCATGTCAACATCACACACAAAATCACAGCTGCTTCTCCAGAGACCTAAAGACTGGGGATTCACGGTGTGCCTGGGGTCTCATGGGAAATGCGCCCGCACTCCGGCCACAGATGTCTCCAGAATGAAAACGAGACTCCCAAGGGCAACTTCCATTGCCTCTGCCACAGAGATGCCACCCATGCCTCAGGACTTCTCAGCGGGACTCCTCAGCTGCTGTGAAGCAGGGAGCCGGCGAGTTACAGAGACAGAGCCTCCTGGTTATGCCACACACAGCTGCTTCCACAGGCAGGTGGTTTTTCAGGGAAGGTGGTTTTTGCTACCGCCCAGCAGGGCTGTGTTCTGGACTCTTGACTTTCGGTGACCTGAGGAACTGGCCGCCAAGGATCCCCCTCTCTTCACGTTCCCTTTAAAAACACAGTGTGCGCATCCTGTACCACTGTCTCCTCCCTTGGGCCATCGAGCCTTCTGCCCTATCGGCTATGGTGACCTGGTCTTCCAGGTGGGCTCCCTTGTGGGCAAGACCCATCATGCAGCCTGGAAGTGAGAGCACCTTCCTGCCGCATGGAGCTGGCTCGGCTGGCAGGGCACAGGGCTTCCCTCTGCTGAGGCACGTGCCTATAGAAACAGTGTGATCCCAAAGACAGCTGGCACACGGCAGGGAAAACACGGGGCCCACGTTGGCCAGGAGATCTTCCTCTTAGAGTTTAATTTGAACTCCTATAAAAATGAGGGTCCTATCAAAACCATCATGGCAGACTAGCTCACACCCACTAGGATGACTATTACTAAACAATGCAGCAGAAATGACAGGGGCTGGTGAGGATTTGTCACCTGTTGGTGGGACTATAACATGGTGCCACTCTGAGGAAAACCAGATGGTAGCTCTTCAAAAAATTAGAAATAGAATTACACCTGACCTGGTGTTTCCACTTCTGGATCTATATCTCCAAGAACTGGTGACATGGTTTTGAAGAGATATGTGTACGCTCGTGTTCACAGACTGGGGAGAAGGACCCAGCAGCCCACTCCCAAAACAATCAGCCTTTGAAAACCCTATAAATAGCCGAGAAGCACTGACAGTGCTGGGCATGGCACAGTGTTGAGGAGTGTTTCGTTCTGTTGCACCTTGGGTAACTATGAGTCAGACCCAACTAGACGGCACCTAACAACAACAATCGTGCTTTTATTGAGGGAGTGAGTTCTGTGTTGTGTGACTGGACTGGTTACCAGAGTGGTCACTACAAAGCAGGCCTGGCACCTCCTGGTGGCCTTTTTGCACACAACTGCTTCCCCTCTACTTCTCTGGTGTGTTGTTAACATATCCATGGGGCCCTTGGAAAATGCTGGCACCATGCTGGTTGGCCTTTCCAGCTGCCTGAATCATAAACCAAATAAACCTCTCCTCCTTCCCTTCCCTGTGCCTGTGAACCCAGGGCCTCAAACACACTTTGTAAGCGCTGTACCATTGAGCTGCACTTCCAGGCCATTTTTTTATTTTTTATTTTGAAATGGAGTCTTGCTAAGTTATGCAGGCTGCCTCTGGTCTCCTAAGTGCTGGGATCACACGTGTGGCCACTGCGCCAGGCTCCTCCCCCACCTGAGACATCATCTCTCGAGGTTGAGACAGGGTCTTGTGGGGCCCAGGCTGGCCTGGAACTTGCAATCCTCCTGCCTCTGCCTCCCAGGTCGCTGGGATCACAGATGTGTGTGCCAACCTCTCCTCTTTGCACATTGCCCAGCCTCAGGTATTCTTTCTATAGCAACACAAACCTGCCCTAAGAAACAGCCTTTCCCACACAACACCTGGCCATTTGTTCACTCAGAACATAAACAGCTCTTGAAAGTCCATAAGCTGAGTGCTGGGTCTGCGGCCCAGTTTGGTTTGACAACAGAGCCTATTAATCTCTCTGTCTCCGGCGCTGCTCAGTCCTCTCGTTGCATCTATTGAATTCTCTTTTTATTTTTCCCTTCCCTACTAGAAGACAAAAGATCTGGCAGGAAGACAGATTAAACTAAAAACTAATACAAATGAACCCGATCCATCTCATGAGTCCCCTGATTTGTACAAAGTAAAATAAATAAATAAATAAAAAGTGGCCCGGGAAGGATTTGTTCGTTCACAATCTTCAGAATTGCAAGCTTGCTGAGAACTTTTAAAATTTAAATAGCAAGTATGTTCCTGACAATCAATAAAGCAAAACCCTTTTAAAAGAGACTTCTTCAGCTCATCCTCACAGAGCAGAGGGAGACGAGGCTCATCTTAGGGCTGCAGTGTGGGGGAGTCTTTGAGGAAGGGATCCCTCCTGCAGAAGGCTCACTCTCTCCTCCTTTCCCTGTGGGGACTCCTTGTTGCCTCTGACCTGGAAGGTGAAGCATTGCCGGCCTCCCCTGACAGCCTCCTACACCAACCTCTGTCACACAGAGAGACATCATTCATTTGTCTTGTGGCCGCAAGGCTCAAAATCCACGAGAACCTGTTCAATCTCTTGCCTCAAAAGCTGGTGCTTTTGAATATTCAGGAATGAACTAGAAGTGTTTTCCAGTAAAAGAAGCACATCGTCATTTTCTCAATTAATGGTACCTGAGGGAGGCAGATGTTTTTTGAAGGAAAATTTCTCTCAGTTAGCAAAAGGATCATCGTCGTTATGAATGCCTGATGCCTCAATAGCAGTGCGTGCTCTGGAGGTGCATTCACATCTGTAAGCACCAACGAAGCCCCTGGGGAAGGGGTTTTATTACACTCCTCTAACATAGAGAAGGCCAAGGCTCACAGAGGTTTAAATAGCTCCTGAACTTTCCAGGTGGTCAGGAGCTGGACTTACAGATGGACATCGACATCGCCAGGAGTGGATGGCCAGGCTCATGTGCTGGCAGTGGGAAATGCCCAGCGGCACCTAAGAGTCCCTCTCTCTCTCTCTCTCTCTCAATCTCTCTCTCCCCCTCCCCACAAATGCTCTAATACACACCACAGAACAACAAAGAACCTCAAGACTGAATGTGACTCAAATCTAGCCTCCAGATATCATACAGACTCCCAGCCAAGTGGCACGGGCAAAGGGACCCCAGCAACAGGCTCCAGGAATGTAAGGTGTTCACACCCAAGGGACTGTGGCCTCTAGAATGGCCAAAACACCACACACCTGTCCGTGAGGAGACACAGGCTCCCAGCAAGGGTGTGGGCTGGGGTCAGGAGAAACTATCCCCTCTGGAGACATGGAAATGGGTCTGGAGGATCCAGAAGCCAGGGGGATGTCACCCTCGTGACTGTAACAGTGAGCCGCCCCAGCAGGCCGCATGCTGGTCTAACCTCAGCTGACAAGCCATTAGGCAGAGCGGGTTGCGCCTCTGGACGGAAGCTGGCCCAGCCTCAGGACTACAGCTGGAGGGGCTGTGCTGCCTTCTGCACTGAGCGGCCATGACAGGTGCAGCCATGCAGAAAGTGACGGCCGCCCGCGGGACAGGCTTGGGCAGGGCCTTCCACGAGGTGGGAGCCAACAAAGGATGTGGGGTCCTCACTGGGTTCTCCCCTGCAGCTTGCTGAGGACACGGGGCTAAATGGGGAGTGAGCGCTGATGCCCTTCACCCCAGCCCTCTCTGGGCGCACATCTCAGCAATGGCCACCAATGCCTAGGACAGGCACGCTCTGCCTGGATGCTTTTAAAACAGGAGCAAATGCTATTAATGCAAGGCTCAGTATGCAAAGCTCAACAGGGAATGATCCGAAACATAAAGTGCCCTCTAACAACTCTGACGCTATTACAGAGCACCTGTGTGAGGCACGTCTCAGAGACAGCATTGAGACGAACCGAGGCATAAAGAACAAAGTCTCTGCTGTGTGACAAGCAAAACAGCACAAAGCCCGTCAGCTTTTAAGTGCAAGTGCGGATAAAGATGTTTAACATATTGTGTGGTGACAGACAGGAGTGTCTTTCACACCGCAGCAAATGAGCTCTTGGGGCTCAATAGCGACGGGCCTGTGCATGGAAGGGCACCTGTGGCTTTAGGAGAAAGAGCTGAGCGCAGCTGAGAGACTCTTTGTGAAGGAGGAGCCCTCTCCCCGAAAAGGCACCGCGAGGGCTCAGGAGAGGCACTGGCCTCGGGAAAGCCCCTCAGAAGCTGGTCTCGAACCAGCAGCAAACATGACCAGGCTGCGCTTTGGAAGGCAGAGGTGGACAGGTGTGGAACAGAGTGGACCACAATGAGGTTCCACTCTCTAAGACAGGGAAACTGCGCTGGGGTACTGCCTCCAGACCCCAAGACATCACCTCAAAGGTGCAGGCTCAGAGCAGCACCCTTGACGGGAATGCATGCTTCCCAGGCCCAGGCCTGAGCTCCTGGCATCACCAGCCTGCTCGCAGGGAACCCATCAGCAGCTGAGATGACCGCCTGGGCTGCTGACCTTCGCTGGCTCCCCAGCCTTGAGCCCCTGCGCCGCTTTCCAGTGGTCCCAGCTGGGTTCATCTTGCCAAAACTGGGTTTCCCATGAGGATGTCCACAAAGAATGTCTAGATAATGTGCGTGTGTGTGTGGTGTGTGTAGAGATCTACTTTTAAAGAGGTCTTAAAGATCTAGGTTGGGGTTTAGCTCAGTTGGGAGATAGCCGCTCTGCACTTTCTGAGGTCTAGGATTCTATCCCCAGCACTGCAAAAAAGGTAGAAAGATGTGGCAGCTCACTGCCTTAACAATCAGCATGAAAACCCTAAGAGGGTCACTATGAGTCAGACAAGATGTGAGGGCACCTAACAACAAAGTTCTTCTACAGTGAAAATAAAAGTAAACAAAATAAATCTAAAATCATAAAGGAGAAGAAGCCAAAGAGATGTTCTAAGCACATCCTAGCTACTCCAGGATATTCTTAGACACTCAGCTAAGCTTTGGACATCCCGGAAACCAAGGAAAAAAGAAACAGATTGGGTAGTTGGGGTGCAAAAGGAAGCTCCTGTGTGCGTCAGGAGAAAGAACCATTCCCTCTGCAGGAGAGACACCTGTTGCGTGGAGTTACACCTGGTGCCATGAGGAGGGAGGCAGAAGATGTGGGGATGTTCTTCCCACTTGACATTCCTCCTAGGGCATGTTTAGAAAAGGTGAGGATAGGATTGTTGTTGTTGTTGTTAGGTGCCGTCGAGTCAGTATCCGACTCATAGTGACCCTCTGTACCACAGGGGAAACACTATTGTCAGTGCTTCTCTGCTGTTCATTGGGTTTTCAATGGCAGATTGATTTTTGGGAGGGGGTTGCCAGGTCCTTCTCCCAAGCCTACAGCTTCTGGTGTTCCCAGGCGGTCTCCCATCCAGGTACTAACCAGGCCCAACCCTGCTTAGCTTCCGAGATCTGACGGGATCGGATGCCACAGGGCTACAGCTGCAGGCTTTCGAGGATAGGATATGAACCCTCAATTCAGAGAAGGCAGTCCTTCTTTCTGAGTTAAGAAAAAGCACATGCGTTTCAGATTTAAGGCCTGGGAACCCAGAGTCCTGGGTGGAGATCGAGTCCCTCAGAACACCAGTTTGTCCTGATACTTTTCTGGAGGGGAAGTCCTGAGGAGTTCATGTCAGAACTGGGGACCTGCAGAACATTCTCAGATTGAATTCCCCTGCATAAATTATAGGATACTCCCAAATGCAATATCTAGTTATTTAAAAAATAATTTGCTTAGAAATTAGAAATCCCTTTCAGTTTTTTTAATCCTAAGAAATAAGGATGGGAGGGATGTATTAAATGTTGAAAAATTACTTTTTTTTTTTTTTGGTGGTACTGGGGGTTGATCCCGGGGCCTCAGGCCTGCATGCTTTGCAAGCGCTGGACCACTGAGCTGCACCCCCAGCCCTTTTATTTTTTTTTTCCTTACTTTCTGAGACAGGGTCTCGCTAAATTACATAGTCTTCCTCTGGTCTCGAACTTGCAATCCTTCTGGCTCCGCCTCCCAAGCCGCTGGGATTACAGACGTGCACCACCATGCCCAGCTGAAAAATTACTCTTTTAAGTCAATACCATATTCACTTATATGAAGTTCAAAAAGTAGATAAAACTAACTTATGACAACAGACGCCAGACAGTGCTTGTCTCCAAAGGAGGAACAGTGGCTGGACAGGACACAGCGAATGTTCTAGAAGGTTGAAATGATTTCAAACAAGAGACTGAAGTGTGGATTACATGGGTATATATATTTGTCACTTAAGATCTCTGTGCTTTGTTCTATGCAAATTATACTTCAATAAATAACTAATAAAATATGTTGCACAAAACACTGAAATCCTAGCAGATATTCCATTGAGATCAAGAAAAAAAGTCAAGAGAGATTGCCACTCTCATTATTATTTAAAATTATTCTGATGCCCCAGTAAGATATGAAAAACAAAACAAAGCTACAAATTTTACTATTTAAAGAAGATATGATTGTCTACCTTGAAAACCAAAATATCAACAGAAAGCATACTAGAATAATAAGAGGATATAGAAAGTGGCTGAATGGAAAACAAATACCTAAACATCAATAGCCTTCCCATGTTCCAAAAATAACTAGTTAGAAGCTGAAGTAGGCGGAAATCCTATTAACAATCACAATGAGACTAAAACCTAAGGAGAATCTTAATGGAAAAGTATACAGCCTGTGGGTATGAATTGATTCTCATGTAGTCAAACCAATCGACAGTTTCCTTTATGATTGCTTTTGTTGCTTTCTTGTTTGGTAAGTTCACAAAACTTCACTAAGCGATATAAAAGAAAAGCTGAATGAACAGAGACGCCTATTACTTTTGAATGGAAAGAGAGAGTAACCAAGACGTCGGTCCTCACAGAATTCACCACAGGTGTAACTCCATTAGAAACTCAGTGGGACTCTTTATGAAACTTCATAAAAATAATCCCCTCCTTTTTCTGGAAGAATAAATAGTGACAAGAAATAAAAAATTTTGAAAAGATGAGGGGACTTGCTTTCTTTATCAGTTATTAAAACATATTTTGGAAGTAAAACAGTTAAAATACTGTAAAACTGGCAGAAAAAAAAAAGATAATGAATCAGTGGATCCAAATAAACCCCAGCCTTTAAAATAAACAAGTCCTCTTAATACATGAAAAAGTACACATCATAAATAAATGGATTATTCCATAAGCCATGCTGGTAAAATGGGTCATTGGATGAAAAAAAATCATGTCAGACTGTATAATGCACAAGAATTTAATTCCACAAGAATTAAAGAGCTAAATATATTAAAACTTAAACCTTTAAAACCAAGGTGAAAATCTTAGATGATATTTATTTTATGTCTGATATTGTTGTAATATCCAAACACAAGAGTAATGAAAGGAATCATAAAGGTAAATATCAATAGATTTAACCACATAAAAATCAAACACTTCTCTGTGTCAAAAAGTAATGCACAAAAATTAAGGGTAAAAAGCAAATTGAAGAAACACTTGTCACCAATGACAGGGGAAAACCCTAAGGCCTGGATAAAAAAATGGGGGAAAGGAAATTGACAGATCACAGCAGAGAAAAGTGTCAAGAGCCAACCAACTTGGAAAAATGTGTCTGACGGTGTTAGCAATCAAAGAAATGCAAACTCAAACAACTGTCAGAAGACTTGAACCTTAGAACCATAAATCTTCTGAAAACATACAAGAATATCTTTACAAATTTAAAGTAGGAAGATTACTAAAATAATTTCCTTCTAGATATTCTCATTAATGTTGCTCTCTGCTTTTGCTGGGGCCCTAAGGGCTTAGTTTGCCCAGCGGGTAATTCAGCACCAAGGACAGTGCTGTCTGGAGGAGCCAAGAGAACGCCTCCTAGAGGAGGAGATGGGGACAACGCCTCCTATGCTTGTCAGGTGCCCTGGAGTCAGGTCCCACTCATAGTGACGTTATGTACAGCAGAATGAAACACTCCCTGACACTGCCATGCACAGTCTTTTTATGTTTGAGCCTGTTGCAGCCACGTTTCTTCTCTTTTGAGTGGTGCCACACCAGCAAAATGTCCCAGGGGCTTTACTCCATTCCCATCATTAGGGTTGACTCTACTTTGAGGAGGCAACTCTTCTCCAGTCATCCCTTGAATGCCTTCCAGACCAGGGGGCTCATTTTCTGTCACTATGTTTGATAGTGCTTCTCTGCTATTCATAGGGTTTTCAATGGCTAATTGCTTTGGGACTGGGCTGCCAGGTCCTTCTCCCTAGTTCATCTGAGTCTGGAAGCTTAGCTGAAATGTGTCTACTATGGGTAGCTCTGCTGGTATCTGAAATTCTGGTGGCATAGCTTTCAGATCACAGCAACACACAGCCCCCACAGCACGACAATCAGACAAACACATGGTCCTATGCTTGATCTTAGCCAAAAGGCTGAGAAGGGATGGCTCTGCTTCCTAAAGTAGAGAGAACAGTGTGTGGAGACCAGGCGACTTCTAAGGGGAGATGCTAAGTGGGCAGCCAGCTAAAGAAAGGCCGAAGGGCGGGAACAGGTGGAGAACTCGCAGACACAATGGGCACTGAATATCTGGCATGCTCAGGGAACTGTGAGCAATGCTTGCTGCTGAGGCAAAAAGGCATAGCAATGAGAGGCTGGAGGTAATACAGAGGTAGATAGAAACTTGTTGCAAAGACACACAGGTGTGCCTGCCTCTCTAGACAACCGCACTGTACTGGGAAGCGTGTACTGTCTCTCATCCTTTATCCAATAAACTTCAAAGCTGCTTCACTGCCTTACTGACTTGTTCTAAGATTCGTTTTTGTGACAAGCTGAGGACCTGGCTTTTCCATGAGTGGAGGTCCCCCCAGAGGGGAACTCTTCAGGTTAAGGCACTGGGAGAGCTGGACTGCAGCTGTCACTGCTGGTGACAGAGACACAGGAGGCCATTTGGGCAGAAAGGTGGGACAAGAAGCCCACCTCCTGAGCAAGACCAGCTGGGAACTCCAACATTTTAGGGGCAGGAGAGAAAACAGTCTTCAGAGGAGTCAGAGCTGAGGTCAGAGAAAGGCAAGAATAAGAGGTAGGAGTGAGGAGGGAGGGGGACGCCCAGTCCCAGGAATGGAGTTCTGAGTGGAAGGAGTGCTGGGAAACGCAGAACACTGACAAGGTCAGGGATTCGGACAGAGCGGTCGCTGCGCCTGTCCTCCAATACAGTGCTGACATGGCTTCAGCAGAGCAGAGCAGAACAGGTGGAAGGAGCAGGAGGCTGGGAGGGTGAGGGGGCTGACAGAGCCCAGTCCTGTGAGGCAGAAGGAGCGCGGAGAGAGAGAACAGGAAGGCACAGACAGCGAGGGGCTAAATAATGGAGCCGTGTCCGAGAGGAGAGGCCCAGGCTTAAAGCAATTTATAAATTTTACTCATGATTACATGCAACTTTGTTGCATTTATTTATTAGTTTTTAATTTTGACTCAAGATCTCGCTAAGCTGCACAGGCTGCCTCTGGCCTCGAACTTATGATCCTCCTGCCTCAGCTTCCCAAGTGCTGGGATTAGAGGTGTGATCTACCATGCCCGGCTATGTGTAACTTTAATAATACTACAAACTTATCTCACAGTTTAATTAAATTTAAAGTATAATATAAAATCATAAGTAGGAACACTTTTATCTACTACAAAATGAACAGGCCTAAGTAGCATGAGGTAATTTGAATTTTTTTATACAAATAAATTTGTGACCTGTGTACTTACTAGGAGACATGTGGCAGTAGGCACTAAGATATTTTAAAAATCATGAGGAAATGACTTAATTTTTCTTACTAACAGGTGAAAGATCACCATCACCCTATGGCAGCAATGGGATGCCTTAATCCAGCCCATGGGAAACCTACAGGGCTCAGTTTGAGGAGGAGGATGGCTGCTCCCAAATATCATGGTTACCATAGAAACTTAAGGCACCTGTTGCAGTAGAGGAGCGTGTGTATTTCTGATATGATGCTGATTCTTTCATGTCCAAGGATAAATTTATATAAAGGAAAATCATGGCTTTTATACAGATGCAAAATGAACATGAATCAATTTTTAAAATTATTTTTGAAGTACTGGGGATTGAACCCAGGACTCACGTTTGCTAGGCAAGTACTCCACCACTGTATCATATCCCCAGCCCTCACTCCTCCATTTTTTAAAAATTTTGAGATAGGGTCTTGCTAAATCACACAGGCTGCCTCCGGCCTCAAACTCAAGATTCTCCTGCCTCTGCCTCCGGAGTAGCTGGGATTACAGGTCCCTGGCTTGTACCAATAGTCTTAATTAGCTTAATTTATGAGGGAACTGGTGAGATGTTCCATCTGTACCAAGGGAGAAATGAAACCACACGCTTATGTTGATAATACTAAGATGAATTAGCAAATAGATGCAAAACTGGTTGATATCCACAGAGCAACAACCAATTATATTCTCGCTATGCTGCAGGACAAACCTTATTTGCCTTCATTTAAATTTCTGTGGACAAGAGTCATTTGCATTACTGCAAGTGTTCTGCAATTTTCAGAGTTGTAAGGGGGCCCAAAGGCAGTGGAAAGTGCAGGTCCCATGGAATCAGACCCCCTGAGGGTGCTCCACGAGGCCCCTGCCAATTGGCTGTTGGGTCCACTTCACAGTCTTTCCCATTCTTTCCTGACACTCTCCCTCCTTTGGTCATCATCCTCTCAAAGGAAGGTCATTCCTGACTGTAACCAATTTTGATTTAGAGAGGACAGATGTGTTCACCACTCAACAGAATTCTCAGACTGTGCATAGGGTCCTGGCTGCGAAGCCATCCGAAGTCCCTGCTCTGTCTCACTGGAGGGCTGCCCCGGGCTCTCCTCCCTTGCCACCTGGCCCGATCCTCTGCACGCCTCAGCCCACCAGGTCGGTATCTGGAGCCAGCCCTGAGCAGGCCGCTCTGTGCCCCTGCTCACTGAGAGGAACCCGGGGCAGGAGAGCTATTCAAGTGCGCAGCGAGCCCACCACAGGATGCATGCAGAAGGCCAGGCGTTGTCCACCTGGGATTTCCAGTCTAGCCATTAAGCTCCATGGTTTGGCTCTCAGAGCTCTGAGGAGGCCCTTTGGTGGCAGCAGGAATGTTGTGAGGACAGGCGCCGGGAAGCACCTGCCTCAGCTCTAAGCCACACCTGCTTCATCCCCACAGGGGCTGTGGTTTCCAGGAGAACCGCTGCCCCATTGCCTGGCAGGAGGAGCTGGTGGCAGAGCCATCTCGAGTGGCTGGGTGGAGGGACAGCTGGACGGGGTTACTTAGCACTGTTCCCTTGTACAGCGCTGAGCGCAGGCCAAGCACAATTTCCATTCAGCGTACTTGTGAAGCTGCTCTCTCTGGCTGGAATTAGCCAGCAGGTTCAGCTGCTTCTTAAGGGCACTTCCTCCTGATAAAAATAAAAACCTGATCCGTGGCCCAGATGATGGAGCTGGCCTTCCTATTTGCCGTGGCAGGAAGGCACGCGACCAGCCAACCAGTAGCAACACATGGCGCTTGAGCCAGGGCGGCAGACTTCTACAGTTGAAGTCAGGGACAGCCAAGAGACAAGAGTCTCCCCCACTCTCAATTCCTTGCTCAATGCCAGCTGCTTTAGGAGCTTCCGAGGCGAAGCAGCTGGGGCTCTGGGCAGCCCCTCCCGGCAGACTGATGGGACCATACCAAGACGGATCCCTGGCTAAGGGGGGACCAGCGATATTCTTCATCTGTTTCGTGGTGAATTGAAGCAACTAAATATCTACAGAGTTGCCCTGAATGTGCCAGGCGCTCTGCTGGTCCAAGCGGAGAGACATAGGGGGCGGGGTGGGGTAGCACACTGGTAGAGCACTTGCCTCCCATGCACAAGGCCCTGGGGTCATCCACTAAAAAAAGAAAACAAAGTTGGGACACGCAGCCCCTGATGTGTCTGTTAGCAGTTGAGGCTGGTCACGTCTTCTCCGCACCCAGCACCAGCAGCGTGCCCAGTGTAGAGCAGATGGCCAAACAACACTTATGGATCGAGGGACCTTTGCACATAAACTTGCTTCTGATCAGGTAAGATGTCTGCCTAGAAGGACTCGCCACCCGATCGGTCAGGACAAGGGCTGGCTGCACTCGAAGCAGTGCCCTGTGTGACTAGGGGCCTCGGAACCCTTCCCTTTTGGAAGATGGTCCAGGACGGTAATTCTGTGTCCATCCTGGGGACTCTGCCAGACATTCGGGTTAGCTCATTGGCTGAGAACCTCCTAAGTGCCAGGGACCACGGACATGAAGATGAAACAGAACACAGCCTGACTCAAGGGGAAGGATGCCCGGCAGGGCTGTCTTTACAGTGAGCATCTGTCAGTCTTCTGACGTGTGCTTTCCACGTGCATTGCCAGACCCACAGGTGCAACACCCTCAGGACAACCCAGGACTGGAGGCATCACCGCCAAGGCACGGATGCAGGAACCCAGCAAGCAGACACAAAAGGCGGCCTTTGGCACCTCCCTCGGTGGACTGCTTTGGGTGGCACATTTCTAAATCAAACTGAGATTTACACATGGCCTCCATGAATGCCACCACACTAAACCCAAGCCCACTCGCCACACGCATGCCAGAGGAGGAGGCTGTGATCCCCGGGGACCACTATGCGGGGGTCTGTGGAGCGTGTGAAGCCAGGCTCCAAGGTGGATGCGGGGGCCATTGCCACTCATTACTGGCCGTGGCACTTGGACCCTCCATACAGCCATAAAATGACAGCAGAGAACGCCACGTGGTAGGAGCAGTGTTGCCATCAGAAGAGGCATAAGTTGAGAAGCCGCAAATCATACCTGCACTTGATGTGAAGACGCCTAGGGCGCCCCTCTCTAGATGCCCGCGCTCACTCTCAAGTGTGGTCCATCCCCTACCCTTTTCCTAATAAACCCAAAACTCTGCTTCACTTCTGTTTTGTCCTGAAATTCCTATTGATAGCTGAAACAAAACCCCAGCATCTTCCCTGAGTGGAGGTCCCGAGAGGGGGACCTCCTCAGGGGAGGAGGTCATGTTGGTGTACAGCACCCCTAAACCCGCTGACAAGGTCAGCAGAGGAGGAGAGGGCGAGCCATCAGGTAGGCTGGAGGAAAGCTCGGGCTGCCCCGCACAGGGGCTGCTTAATGAAGGGCCTGAGAGGGGCCGAGGCAGGGAGGAAATTATAGGGATGATCCACCTCGGACACCATGCCCAAGCCAGAGAAAAACCCCAAAGGTGCAAACTACTGCAGCTGCCGACAGCCAGTGGGCCGTGCCTGGGGGGCACTGTGACCCCTTTCTAAGTGCAGCTGAGGCGATGCCAACCATCCTGGGGCACCTCTTCCCCGGGGCAGCCCCATGTGCAAGGCCATCCTATCACACCTGGTCCCGAGTCTAAGGATGCCTCCAGCCCACACCCCTTTCCTTGTTCCTGAAGCGGCCTTGTTGCATCCCCCCGGTGGCTGTGGGACTGGCCACAGCATGGGTAAGGGCCGGAGGTGCACAGAGAGGAGCCCGCGCGGCTACTCACTGTTTTCGGACAGCTCCACGATGTAGTACAGGACGGGGCTGTTTCCATCGAAGGGCCGGACCCAGGACAGCGTCACTGTGTGGCTGTGCGAGGGGCTCAGGCTGGCTAGGAGGTTCTGAGGCGGGTGAGGCAGCTCACTGGAAGGAAGGAAAGAAGAGGGGCAAGAACATGATGTCTGGCTGGTGGGAGTGGGCGCTCACGCTGCAGGGTCCTGGCGTGAGATGCCTAGGAATGGAGAATGAGCGTGCCCTAGACATGATCTCCCTGCTCCTACCCACCAGGAACAGAGTCCGCCAGTGCCTCACTCATAGGCTTGTAGGATTATCCTGTTTTCTGAAAAACTCTGTAAACTAATGCCCTTGGAACTTCAATGAGGCGGTGATTGCGCTGTTTGCAGCACATTATTTAATTGTTGTTGTTAGGTTAGACAGAACTTGGCCAGCAATTTGTCTTTGCAAATAGAAGTGGGTAATGAAAATGCAGTGAATGATATAAAGAGAAAAGGCCTGGGTAGATAGGATTTGTTGCGAATGTTGTCCACACCGCCATTTGGAGTTACTGGTAAAGACGCCCCCATGCCTGCTTAGACAAACGAGACGGCTCATTTATTGACGGCATGAGGCTGTGCTGTCATTCTGTCTTCTGCTGGATAATAGGGGTCTGGGGAAGGCATGTAAAGGGAAATGTGGGGAAAACGCTAACTAAAATCCCGCAGAAATGGTAAATAACACATCACCAAGGCCGTAAAATGGAAATGCAATTAAAGTGAATAAATTCCAAAAAGAAGTTACTAAAAAAGAAAGTCTTTACTGGGATTTGTCAGTGACAAATCTGCAAAAGCCAACTGTGTCCCCTCCTGGGGCCTACAACCTTAAAGGCCAGGCTGCCACGTCCAACTCAACCTGGCTTCTCTGTGGCCACTCTGCATGGTGGCTCCTTCCACAAACACTGCCAGGCAGCACCGGAGAGAGAGGAGCCCAGCATGACCGGTCACCACTGACGTGTTCTGGGTCTGTGTTAGACACCAGTCACTGCAGAACCCACAGGTAAGCATCATACTTGATATTTTCAGTTTGAGAATGTGCTTATTATACTTCGAAGTTTATGGAGCTGTTTTGCTCTCTCAGCTACCTTAGAGATGCAGTTCTCTCCGTCCCGTGCATGCCATTTATAAACAAACTAATTTTCCTGATAGTGATCAGAAGTATATTATATGGTAGCACAGCAAAGCATAAACTTCAGCTGGAAATGTTGTCTTTTCAACTGTGAATTAAGTTTTAAATTGGAGAAGGGGCTCTTATCTCTATTTGAGTTCTCCAGTATCCAACCTCCACTGTTGTTGTTGTTAGGTGCCATCAAGTTGGGTCCAACTCATAGAGACCCTATGTACAATAGAATGAAACACTCCCCAACATTGTGCCTTGTGCATGATCCTTTTATGTTTAAGTCCATTGTTGCAGCCACTGTGTCAATCCATCTCTAGTTGAAGGTCTACTTTTTTTTTTTTTTTTTTTGAGCTCCACTCTCCCAAACATGATGTCTTTCTCCAAGGATTGGTTCCCCCTGACATGTCCAAAATACATATAACACAGATGTATTTGTGATGAAAAAGCCATTGGCCTGACAAAATGCTATCATGCATGTATGCACATATATGTATATGTATTGAAAAATATATTGAAATACATTTAAATATTTAAAATAGACTTAAATATAACACCTATCTCTTCAATTTATACACTGAGCAAATAATCCGAGAAGCTGGACTTTATGAGGAAGAACGTGGCATCAAGATTGGAGGAAGACTCATTAACAATTTGCGTTATGCAGATGACACAACTCTGCTTGCTGAAAGTGAAGAGGATTTAAAACATTTACTGATGAAGATCAAAGATCATAGCCTTCAATACGGGTTACGACTAAACATCAACAAAACAAAAATCCTTACGACTGGGTCAGCACGCAACTTCACAATAAATGGAGAAAAGATTGAGGTTGTCCAAGATTTTGCTTTGCTTGGCTCTATAATCAACACCCGTGGAAGCAGCAGTGAAGAAATCAAAAGACGCATTGCTCTAGGAAAAGCTGTGGCAAAAGACTTCTTTAGAGTATTGAAAAGCAAAGATGTCACAGTGAAGATGAAGGTGTGTCTGACTCATGCCATGGTATTTTCAGTGGCATCATGTTGTTGTGAAAGCTGGACATTGAACAAGAGAGACAGGAAAAGAATTGATGCTTTTCAATTGTGGTGCTGGAGACATCTATTGAATACACCATGGACTGCCAAAAGAACCAACAAATCTGTCTTAGAAGAAGTGCAACCAGAGTGCTCCTTGGAAGCAAGAATGGCTAGACTGCGTCTTACATATTTCGGACATGTAGTCAGGAGAGATCAATCCCTGGAGAAGGACATCATGTTTGGGAGAGTGGCAGATCAACGCAAAAGAGGAAAACCCTCCACCAGATGGATTGACAGAGTATCTGCAACAATGGGCTTAAAAATAAATAAGATCCTTTGCCTGGCACAGAACAGGGAAGTGTTTCAATCTGCTGTACATAGGGCCGCTATGAGTCGGACTCAACTTGACAGCACCTAACAACAACAACAACATAAATATAACACACACACACACACACACACACACACACACACTTTTTTTTTTTTTTTGTAGTACTAAGGGGCTGAATCTAGGGCCTCACAGATACTTTGAAAGCACTCTACCATTGAGCTGCATTCCCAGCCCTTTTTTTATTTTTTATTTTTTATCTTGAGACAGGGTCTAAACTATGCAGGCTGCCTCTGGCCTCTAACTCTAGATCCTCCTGTCTCTGCTTCATGAGTTGCTGGGATTATAGATGTGAGCCACCGTACCCAGCAAGACATTTTTGTTTTTAAAGTATTTTTGAGACAGACTCTTACTATGTAGCTGGGCTGGCCTCAAACTGGCAATCCTCCTGCCTCACTCTCCCAAAGTGCTAGGATTACAGGCACAACACCATGTTCCAGCTTAAAAAAACAATTTTAAAAAATATTTTTTTAAAAAAAGCCTTAAGAACTTGCAAAGCAAAGTGGTCTTGAGACCCTGAGTGTAGGAAAGAAGACAGCATCCTTGTGGTGCCTGAGGATATGGCTGCCTGCCTGTGCCCCATGGAGAAGCACTGGGCCCTCGTCCTCCTTGGCCTGTGGCTCAGAGCCACCCCCAGTGTGGGTGTTCACCCCCTCACAGGACTCAGCATTGGAAGGGGGCTTTGCTTTTCCTGGTTCTAGCTGCTACCCTATGTGAGCAGCACCTCTATAATTTCTCTCCTGTCCAACATCACCTGTTAGCCGCACCAAGAATCTTTTAGTAGACACTGGAAATATAAACTATCCCTTTAAATCAGTTCTCTTGGAGATTAAGCTTCGAGGAACCTTTGACCGGCCTGTCAATAATGGATAAATGAGGCTCTAATATATTCCGAATCCATTTCAGAAAATCTTATCTAATAGGAGTAGACTGCATCCAGGCGCTTCCCTGCCAACTCTGAAAGAAGATAAATGATCTGTGGTGACTCACACACAGCGATACCCACCGGGTGACAAATGGAAGATGCGGAGAACAATGGAAATGGAGCCGCTGCGGAGTCACTGTGCGAGGGGAAGGGACGGAGGAAATCACTGTCGGCAGATGATACCTCCGCAGTATCAGAAATTAACAATGGCAGTGGTGACGCAAACCCGGACGCACGGGAAGAAGACTAAGGGTGGTGAGCGCGAGAGGCGCCACTCGGAGACATGAGAGCTAGCAATCAGGGAAATGGTGGCCCAGGTGGAATTGTCGGGCAGAAAGGATCAGGCCGGTATTTTCCTGGCCCCTTAGATGCCCAGATGAGGACTTGGTCAAAGCTGCTTCTTGGACTAAGCTGCTTCTTGGACTTTGCGGTGAGGAGGAAGAGGAGAGGGGCCGATGGCTCCGGAGGATCGTTAAGCTGCTCACTCCTTGGCATGTCTTTGTCAGAAGCAGTTTCGCTGAAAGAACCCTCTCCCGGTGCCTCCGGGTCTGTGTCTTTCAGCCGCTTTGTAAATTAGGTTTTCTCTGCACACCAGGCTCCTAAGAATTGCTTTCTGATTTCAGGAGGAGAGGGGCAAGGCTAATTTGGTCTTTAAATGATTGAACAATTAATCCATAAAGCATTAGGAGCCTGGTCTCTCCCGTGTGCTTAATAGGACAAGATGGTTTGGTGAATGCAGAGTCGTCCTTGGACCCAGCTCCCGCCCTATGCCACCAGCAAGCTAGAAGAGAGGACAAGACTGACACAGGACGACGGTGTTTAATAGCGACCTGTGCTGTTCATTTCCCAAAGCCCCTGGAGTTCTAGAAGCCCTTTCCCTTAAGGTGGTGATTATGGCAGAGCCCGTGTGAATTGGCCTCTGTGGTGCAAAACGGACCTGCCTTTTAACTTACTCATGCGTGGAGCGAGGCTAACTGGGATGCTTACTGGTCGCTTCCTGTATGCCTGGTGCAGCTGCAGGTGCAGGCGGGGGTGGCTCCACAACAGTGGTCACCTCTATGTGTCAAGACAGTCAGGAGCCTGTGGGCTCTGGGGAAAGGAAGCGCCCAGTGCCGAGGCTGCAGGGCCTATGCTGCACGGGGCAGGAGGCACGTGTCCCTGAGCATCCCTCTTCCTCTGGGCTCGGGGCGAGACTGTACAAATGGGGGCTCACTTGGCCCCCACAGCAATCCCTTGGGCCACTGACATTTTGCTCAGACTACAGGCTGAGCAAAGCAAGCTGGAGAAGTAGGACAACGTACCCCAAGTTCTGTGGTCACAGGCGCACAGGGACTGCTGTCCAGCCTGGCTTGTGGGGTGGTGGGCCACTGTGGCCAGTAGCCCTGCCACGGCTATTGTGGGCATGAGATGCCACCCCGCTGGCCACACTCAACCTGAGATGATGCTTTGTCCTGAAGTTCTAAATGCAGCGCAAAGGAGCATGAGCACATGCCACCGGCCACTCTAGTTCTGAACAGCTCACTGCGAATGCTCCTAATTTCTATATTTAACAAAATGGCTTTTAACTGAAGTGGAGAGGGAAGGGGAAACAGGCTTTCAGGCTTTTGAAGGACACTGGTTAGCCGTAAGTACCTCTCAGTCCCTTTTGCAATATGAGATTTTTTTTCTTTATTTATTTTGCCACCTGAGTAAATCATGGAACTGTTTCAGAGCTCGATTCGAAAGTTCTCTGAGCCTCACAGAATGCCCTGCCATCACAGGTTGTTATTATCATTATGGAGCCTCTAGACCTATTTGGTTCTAAAGATGTACAACTCCCTGGATTCACTCTGACTTGGAAGAGTGTGGCGTGTATTATGCCAGCAATTCACAGGGACCAACTGCCTTCCAAATCAATTCTGCTACCGGTGCTACCTAAGTTGGTTTGGATCACAAATCTGCAAATATTTCTATATTTAGAGATGAGATGTTTTACCACTGCAGAAAGCCTATTATTTTATATACACAGCAACATTTGCTGAAAAATGTATTTTACTTAGAGGAAATCAAATAAGCATATAGTAGGGAAGATATGTAAATCAGTAGAAGATAAAAATTGTGCAGAATAAAAAGAACGGGCTGTATTGGAAGCCTGCAATTTGGCTTCTGCTGACAAGAGTCTTTATGAACTGCTAACTTATTTGATACCAACAATAGATGATCTAAGAGCTTCAGAGGTAGTTTAAAAAATGTGAATAGCAAAGAGGATTATATGAATGCACTGGCTATGTCCTCCACTATCATCAAAATGGAAAAAAGAAAAAAAGTCCCCAACCTGGGACCTGGAAGGAAGGAGGAAAGGACTTGTAGGGCTGGACAAAGGCTTTGGTAGAGCGACAGGCCCTTGTATGTTTATTCGTGGTGGAGGCCAAGGGCCCAGGGGCATTGCAGGTAAGAGGGGCTCCAGAGGCCAGTGATGGCCTGCAACACACACACACGAATCCATTCTCTCATGCAGTCCCCCAGCCCCCCAGCCAGTATGTATTTATGGAGCACCTCTTGTATATCAGAAGCCATGCCAGGTGCTCAGAATGCAAAACGATGCCATGTAGGAGCTTCGGGTAGGGAAGGGACTGAGGACCACTGTCCCTCCCAGCGTGGCCCACGCTGCGAGAGAGGATCGAGCAGGTGCTGGGGAGCACTGTGGGAGGTGCCCTGCATCTGGATGGCAGGAAGTGGGCCGCCCTGCGAGCTGAGGACACTTAGGCGGGATCCCTTCAGGTGATGCCCAGAAGACACCGGTCAGGCCATGGATGAGGCAGATGGCTGAGACCTGCTGGATGGGGGGTTGGGGGCGGGGAGTGGAGGGAGCCCAGGATCAGCAGGGTTAGGGGAGACCCTGGCTGCCCAGAGTCATGGACCCTCTAGCGCTGCTGTTCTAGGTCCGCAGGGCTCTGGTGGCTTTGTGATGAACTAGGGTGACCTCTGTTCCCACAGGGGACTAAGGTCTAAAGAGAATAAGGGGCATCCTGAAGAGGGACAGAGGGGAGGCGGGATGGGACTGCTTCTGGCACTGAAGGCCCAGCAGGGCTTTGGGGACCGGCTGCTACACACCACCGACCTCCTAAATCCCACTCAGAGCTCCAGGAAGCCTGTGCTTGTCTGCCACGCAAACCGCCCTCAGCCAGCACAGAAGGGGGTGTGCGGGGCTTCGAGAGCCTCAGACCCCGTTCTCCTGCTTAATCATCTCCGCTGGCAGTTAGGGATCAGAGACGAACAAGACACACCGAGGCCGTGTTCCGAGGCTGCTTTGAGGGGATGATTCTGTGTACAGAACCTTCCCTGACCAGGGAGGGCAGAGGCCACCCAAAAAGCCTCTCTGGAGCCCAGTGGGTCCACCGCCGCCCCGGGAAGCCCCTGCTTCCGAGTCCCCATTCCCAGGTGTTATTCTCATACTCCTGTGCGTGGGTACTACCTGGGAAGGCAGGACTTTTAAAAGTAAATAAATTCATGGTGGAAACGTGAAATCCATCAGCAGGCATTTCACTTTGCTGCTCCATGAGCAGCAAGGGAGCTGAGAAAGAGGGCAGGGATCAGCGGTGCCCGCCCCTGCACCTGCACCCCAGGGTGGGCCTCGATGGGAAGTAATGGGCAACCGCTTGCTATTTTCAGGATTTCAAAAGACTTAATGGAAAGCGTCTATTTACCCAGGGAGAGGCAGCTGGGACTGCCTGAAGCTCAGAGCCTAGCTGGCTGTGCAGACATCGGTCTCACCTGGTGGGCGGACCCCAACATTTCTCACTCACTGGAGCTGAAGGGCAATCACACAGAAAAACTGTCACTTAACGACGGGTGGTAAAAGGCCCATTGTGATCCTGTGGCTACACGGGAAAAACTAGGTGGATCAATGGGGATGCTAAGCTCTAATCAAATCATGCTCACCAGGGGGAAACATCTTAATGAAAGAAGAGGAGGAACAAAGAGGAGGAGGAGGAGGAGGAGCAGGAGCAGGAGCAGGATGAGGCAGATACAAAAACCCCTGGGGAAAACCTTGTCAATGTGCCTGGCTATGTAGCCCGACATGTTGGCCTCTGACCCCTGAAGTGGATGTTATCCACTTGTGGGCACCATACGCATTATGGGGCTGGCTGAATGCAGCAGTGCAGTGACCGAGGAGCAGGTCGGGACCAACAGCAGCTGAACTCACATCACTTCCAGCCGGGCTGTCCTGGAGTCGTTCCCACCCTCGGATATGATTTCGCAGGTGTAGTTGCCAATGTCACCTGACCACGTCTGGCTAATGAGGAGGGACCCGTCCTTCTCCACCGTGATTCTAGAGCTGCCAGATGGGGCGATGACCACATTGTCCTTCTTCCAAACATAGCTGTGGGCCAAGAAAAGGGTCTTCAGTGTCATAACCCACGGGACCAGGATCACTAGCCCTTCCCTTTCTGTTAAAAGCCAGCAACTGACAACCTTGGGAGTGCGCTAAAAACTGTTCTTTGAAAGGGTGCATTTTATATGTGGATTATATCTACAAGAATAAAAAGAATGAGAAGAAGAGCAACCAGATGTCTTGGTCAATATAGAGAAGCGGACACTGGTGTTATTAAAACAGGACAGTGAAGAGGTCTGGAAACGTCTGCGCTCTCATCTCAGACACGGGGGCTCTGCGGGATCCGGTGCACACCTGCCATGGCTAAGCTGCATCTAACACACTCCTGCCCCAGGAGATCTCCTACATGGTCCGGGTGCCACCCAAGGAGGAAGCAGTAGCTGTTCAAAGTGCCCAAAGCAGAACTGGCCACCTCCTGAACAAAACATCACCTCTCTCTGACACACTCTGTGGAAGCCCACCTTTCTGGCAGATGGCTCTTAAAACTGCATTTCCTCCTTTTTTCTTTATCCATGGCCATGTTAGCACATTTTTTCTTTTCCAATGCAGAATAAATTAAGACCATATCTAGCCTGCAGACGTTCCTGGGCAGGGCCACTATTCACTGCTGCTGTTGTTGTTAGGTGCCGTGGAGTCGGTATCGGACTCATAGCGACCCTACGTACAACAGGTGAAACGCTATTGTCAGTGCTTCTCTGCTGTTCATAGAGTTTTCAATGGCAGATTGATTTTTGGGAGTGGGTTGCTGGGTCCTTCTCCCAAGCCTACAGCACCTGGTATTCCCAGGTGGTCTCCCATCTGAGGACTAACCAGGCCGGACCCTGCTTAGCTTCGGAGATCTGATGAGATCGGATGCCATAGGGCTATGGCTGCAGGCATTCAGTGCTAGATGAGGTGAAAAGGCTGTTCTCTTTTCCAGAAGAATTAGATCAGACTTTCAAATGTCTGCAGTTATTTGAAGCCTCCCTACTCACCAAGTGCAAACATTTGCAACTACTCAATGGACAGGCCCCTGGGACAGAGTGGGCCTGATGGGTAGATTCTCACATCCTGGGGGCAGGGGCCCAGGACCGAGAAACCAGTGGAAGGGGGCACAATCCAGTTCCTCCTCAGGAAGGGGCCTCCTCCTTCATCGTACAGAGAAAGGTGCCAGGAAGCACAGAGAGGCAGCAGACTCTTTCCGACCTCTCGGAGAAGCAGAGAACCAGGCTCATTTGTTCCTCAACCTTTGAAATCCTCCCCCTCATCATCTGGAATGAGCAGGCTCTTTTCCCTGCGGGATTGAGACCCCTGGGTCAGCCTTCAGGGATTCACCAGGTAATCTTTAACTTGCTAGTTGCTGTTTGTTCATTTTCTTTTTTTTAAACTAAACCAAACTTGTCTTTGAGCCCTGGGGATCCCCAGAGAGCCAGGAAGAGATGTGGAAACTCATAATTTGCCAAATACCTGCCCTCAACAGGGAGAGAAGGGCTTCGCCTCTGAGCCCAGCTGATGAGATACGTGTCAACAGCTGTCCCCTGATGTCCCTGGAAGCAGGAGTACTTTTTATTTTATTTATTTGGCAGTACTGGAGGGTTGAACCCAAGGTCTCATGCATGCTAAGCAACCACTGAGCTACACCCTCAACCCCTTTAATTTTTTTTTTTTTTTTTTTTTTTTTAATCTTGAGACAGGGTCTAAATTGCACTGGCTGCCTCTGGCCTCTAACTTGCGATCCTCCTGCCTCTGCCTCCCGAGTTCCTGGGATGACAGGCATATATGCTTGCTACTGCGCCTGGCCAGGGGTGCAGCTTCTCCCCCACCTTGTGCAACCACCGTGTGCCTTTGAAGGTAAGGCCAGGGTGATAGTGCTATAGTGATTGGACCCCCCTCTCTCTATCTCTTCCCCGCCTCTGTTTTTAAGGCTGATTCTGAAAATTAAGAACCATCTGCAAGTGGTGTTCTTTGGGACAAAACTCACTACTGAGGGCCACCTGTCTGCAGCCAGGCACTCACCTAGAGTGTCACCTTTTTTATCCTTGCCTTCTGGTCTGAACTCAAAACAGGATGGGAAGTCACAACCGTGTTGCAGAGCCTTCCAGTCCCCTAGCTCCCTCCTTTGCCTGTATTTTCCTCTCGGTGCTCAGGACCCCGAGGCTGCCTTTCTCCTGTGTGCAGATCCCCCTGGCTTCCCACTGCACAGCAAAACCGTCCTTGGGGCAGAGAAAAGCCCTCCCGAGTATTGCAGAGCCCCCCTGTAAACACTGCTGAAATCCCATTCGATCCCGCTGGATTTTTCTCTCATTAAG
This sequence comes from Pedetes capensis, assembly GCA_007922755.1. NCBI lineage: Eukaryota > Metazoa > Chordata > Mammalia > Rodentia > Pedetidae > Pedetes > Pedetes capensis. The sequence goes on from VMDO01000700.1 coordinate 59,878, forward strand.
TATCAGCCCCCGACAAGTACGTTTTACAGATAGTGTATTAACCTTGGCAGAAAAATCATGAAAACTTGTATTGAAGTCATGAAGTGGAACATAGCTCACTGTAAATAATACATGAGGCTGGGGTGGAAGATGGGACTCGCGTGATTAATGACAGAGCCCGCGACTGGTAAAATGCCGTAATCGGGGATCTGCTGCTAGAATCAATGCTCCCCCAATTCTCCCTTCTCTTCTCAACTTCCCTTCATACGCTCACAGAATATGAATACGCCCCAAAGTATGGGAACCCGCTGAGCTGACCGGAGGGAAATCCGGGGGTCGTGAGTGGCCCCGCAGCGCAGCGTGGCCGTGGTCCCCTTAATCACCACGCGGTCCTCGGGAGGGTGAACGATGGATGTTCGATCTGAAACAACATAAGTCACAGCGCAGATGAAATCACAGGTTGGAGAGCATTCCCCCTCGGGGGATAATGAATCGGCAGTCTGACGTCAAAGCCTCTGCCTTTTCTCTCAATTGGCAAAACGTGGGTAAATGAAAGCCCTCCGCAACATCCGGGGAATTGAAAGCACGGATTTCCGGGTTTCAGGGCAGTTAGTTAACAGGCCTGCCCCACCTGTCACCCTTCCAGAAGAAAGTGAGGGTGGGAGGGGATGTGCAAGTGCATTTTTTGGGTTCTCTTCTCCAGACTGAAACCTAGCTTCTGTCCTGAGAAGATCATCGTTTTAGCAATTTCTAGTGTTTCCATGCCACCTTGGGATTTTGCAAAGTGCCTCCATTTGTGTTAATTTATTTAACCCTCACATCAATCTCATGAAGGCTGGTTTTCAGGAGTGAAATGGGCGTTCAGGAACACCCACCGCCCACTGCCACACAACGGACTCCCCATGCTCCATGGCTGCCACAGCAAATTCCAGCCTCCCTGCAGGCAGGTGGTACAATGTGTGTGTCAATTCTCTGAAGGGAGGCTGCTCTGGTACCACGCCCAGAGCCCGGAACTTGGGAGTCACTGGGCTCAGTTCAAGGCCCAGCAGGATGTCTTGCTTAGCAGTGCATCAAGAAATACATTTGTGAATGCCTGGGAGCTGTGGTGCACACCTGTAATTCCAGCAACTCGGGAGGGAAGGCAGGAAGATCGCAGGGTTGAGGCCAGAGGGAGTCTGCATAACTTAGTGAGACCCTGTCTCAAAAATACAAAGTAGAAAATGGGCTGGGGGTGGAGTCAGTGGTTGAGCGCTTACAAAAAGCATGTGTGAAGCCCTGGTACTGCAAAGGGGTGGGGGGAGGGGGGAAGAAACGTGTTTCCGAGTCTTATTTTCTTTGTGAAAGAGCCTGCTACCATCACGGACAGCTACACAGATTAACATAAGCAGTGTAGGGTGAAAACACTCTGTAGGTCACCAGGGTGCTATACCACTCAGCCGAGTACAGTGACAGTTTGGACTCTTAGCAGAGCCACAAAATTTTCTGGTGAGTGACCTTTAGAGACTCAGACCTCGTCTCTCCACCAGCCTTTCCATATGTGATTAACTTTTCATGATGAATCAGATGTGGCCCACTCCAACCACCAAATACAATAAAATCTCTTTTTTCAGTACTTGTCAATATGGTGAGTGTTTGGATTAATTTCTTTAAAATTCTCCATGTTTTTAGAACCCATTAGAAAAGGGTCATTCATGAAAGTGGACACCCAAGACGTGAGAGAAAATGGAAAACAGACATTAAATGAAACCCAGTGATTTTTCTTTCAGGGGGGTAATTTCAGAAACATTCACACAGGTGAGTGAATGCTTTCTGATGAGATGGCCTTACGAATACCTGTTAGTGAGCACCGCCTTCTGCCTTTTTGAAAAATTAGCTTTTAGTAACATGGGTTTGGGTGAAAACGAGAGGAAAAGGCCGCTAGGCAGCTGAAGGTAAGAAGGGGTGTTATTTGGCATTTCAACCCTTATGTTCCAGAAAATAATTTATTCTGCATTTCAGAAACCAGTATTCTAAAACAAGAGTGACCAATCCAGTGAAGCAATGGTTTTCTCCCAGCTTATTCCTAATATACAGGGAACATTCCTACTCAATGCACTGAAGCATAGTTGAACATAAGACGGCAGAGACAGGGTGAACTTGCTTTGGGATTTTCATTCTTGATTCGATTTTCTTATAAAATTAACCAACATGTTAATTTTGTTATTTGAGTCAGTTGGGTGTAATCTCTCTACTGACTTTAAAAAAGCCAATCTTATTTCTCCTGAAACATCCCCATTAAATCTCTGAATACATTCTCTAATTATTCTTTTAGAAACTGAGAAATTAATTACTCAACAGATTTGTGTAAATTAGTTGTAAAAATAACCATTCTCTTTGGATTAGATGAGAAAGTCCAAGGGCACAGTGATGCCCCTGGTATAGATGATGGTGATTAAATCATGATTAATCGAGGTCCTTACTCCACACGGTGAGTGCGGCAGATGCGTTCAGGGACCCTTCGATGTTGGCTGCGTAGCACGTATAGTTGCCAGCGTCCTGGATGAAGACTGGGGTTATCTGTAGGCCCCCGGACTCCAGGAGCATGAACCTAGGAATCCGGACAGAGCCGCTGGCCAGAATGTGGTTTCCTGAAGACCAGTAGAGAAGATAGGAGCATTAGAGCTGTAACCCTTGGAAGAAAAGAAAGAAGTGGCTAGAGTAGCAACCAAGAAAATATCTTAAGGAAGCAATCAGAGTAAAGTAAGAATTTTACGTTCAAAAAGACCTGAAGTCATTTTCTTAGCATTACTTAGAATACCAAAAACCAAGAACCACCCCCTTGTCCAACAGTGTGAGATTCGGTTAAACACATTCTGATCCATGTGTGGGATGGTTATCTTCGGGTGACTGGGTTTATGTTTCAATGTGTTTGCATGCATTTGAAAATGTTCTACACAAGGCTACATCATATTCGAGATCAAGGAAACAGAAAAAAGAAAAGAGATCAAATGAAAGCAGCAGCCACACTGTGCTCTTGCCCTGCAATTTCCAGGTCCCTCCAAGCCCTTTCTGAGACCCTGACTGCACCTCTGGGGTGCAGAGGCCACCAGGCAACTTTCCAGCAGTGTGGATGTCACGTGACTTCTGACATCTCCCCAGGTCAACCCACCAGGCAAGATTCATCCAGCCCTGTGGGTCAGCACAACATGGCACAGCCTCATTACAGATGGACTCTGCTCATCACTCAGCGACTGGTAGGAGGGGCTGGGGGAGGATGGACTTAGCCTGTGATGGGACATCATCCTTCACAGGCACTGAAAACAGCTGAAACCAAGCTTCACGGGTCAGAGAGGGGAGGGTTAACATGGAGCTGCGCCAGGGGCATCTTTCTTTAAAGAATAGAAAGAAGGACGTGGTTCTTAATTCTCAATGTCATCAAGAAGTCCTTCTTTCCTCAGATGGGGGAAGAGTACAGCAGTTACTTCACACCCGACACATCACATTTTAAAGGGCCCCAGCAAGCTGAGGGCACTCTCTGAGGGTCTCTAGCTGGCTATTTAGCCTTTGCTGAACGAACCAGAAGAGCACAGTGTGACCGCCAGGAGCAGGGCTGCAGAGAGCGGACGCCACCTGCCTCTCTTCCACGTGATGGCCGGCTTGGGAGCCCCAGACACCTCACACCTCAGGATGGCTGTCATCCCGTCGGTAACCGTGGTGTCCGCCGGCCGCTGGGTGAAGGCCGGAGCGATATCTGCAGGGAAGGAGTTAGTGGTGAGTGGCGGGCATTCACCTTGGAGGTGCCAACCACAACAGGAGCCTCGAGGGACCTGTCATAGGGACCACGGCAGCGGTAAAAAATGGAAGCCTTTCAGGAGCAGCTGTAACCCCCCATTGCTCATCTCCCAAGAATTACCTGTGCTTGTTCATGACCCAGAGAGAAACGCGCACACATGGCACAAAGGCTCCCTGTGAACAGGCTAGAGAGCTGCAGCTGAGAGGAGCTAGAGGTGACCCGGGCCACCTTAGCTCCGGGTTCCAAGGTCTCTCCTCGGAGGGGCACGGCAAAGCCAGGCAGGAGGCCAAATCCAGCCTGTCGCCTGCTTGCTTGCTTTATTTATTTATTTATTTTGCTGATTTGATTCCGGGTCCTTGCACATGCTAGGCAAGTGCTCCGCCACTGAGCTGCACCCCGGCTCTCCATCACCTATTTTTGCAAATGAAGTTCTGTGGGACCACAGCTATTCCCACTGGCTCCCACACTGCCTGGGCCAGGTTCCACAACACTGCCAGACCATGTTCCCTTTACTGAACAGACAAGAAACAAAAAACCCAGCCGATCCTGCTCCAGAACATCGGGGCTGCAGTTGCAAGGTGGGCTTTAAATAATTTTGCTTGATCAAAACTCAGTTTCTCACTTAAGCACCGAACATTATTTCTATGACTTGAAGCGATACTGGTTTTCTATGTTCCAAACCAGAGGGCAGGTCTAAGCCCTGGCAAGGGCCAAGGAAGTGACCCCTAGTTTACCAACCTAAACATGCTGTGTAGCAGCGCTGGCTGCTGAGGGCCTCTCTCCAGTGCCTCTCACACCTGCAGTACCTGTACTTTGCTTCCAAAAGGACAACATGAAAGCTATAATTCCATAATCACTAAATTCTACTTCGCTTTAGAAGAACAATATTACGACTGTGGGAGATTAAAAAGAAAACCCACGGATACAATGAAAACCTTCACTTCCATTTTTCAAACATGGTGTGCCAAGGTATTTCTGTTAATGGGATAATAAAAGACAATCACAAAAGAACCATAATTGTCCAATAAAACTAAGAGAATGAATATAAAAAAATGGAAAAAAGATCAAAAGCAAAAGGATGAAGAGTGAGCTATTCTTCTGATAGTCCTTCCAATTCTGTCCAGAAAAATGGGAAATGTTTTGCTGCTTTGCCTCCATAAAGAAGGTTTTTATAGGTTGGTGCTGGACAGAGCAGGTCTTGCAGGAGGGCAGGAGGGCAGGAGGGACTGGGCGCCCAGGCAGGCATGAGCAAGGGCCTTCCGGCTCATGGCATCCACAGCGGGTTGAGATGTGCCATGCCATGGACTTCCCAGAGGGTCACCCCTGGCCCCATGGCCCTGCCTGCTCACCGCAGGGGCTGACAGGCTGCCACCATTGTGTGCCCCTCGAGGAAAGCGTGGGAGACTCTGGCCCGAGCTCGGGGTGGTACGCACCGGTCACGTCCAGGTAGGTGTGTGTCTGAATCTCCCCTCCTTCGTTGCTGGCAAAGCACTGGAAGATTCCGGAGTCCTCTGGGTGCAGCTTCTGGATGCGCAGGCCTCCGCTGGGCAGCACCTGGTAGCGAGGGTTCTGGAGCTGGCTGACGGGGACGGCATCCTTGTACCACTGGAGGGTGGGGAGAGGGACCCCTGGGTAGGAGTGGAGGCAAAGGGGCATTTCAAAAACTCAGATTCCACCGCTTCCTCCTGGAAGGACAGGGGCAAAACTGTCCGAGGCTCAGGCGGCGACCTCTTTGTGGGCACCCTCCCGTCCAGGCGCCCCACCATGGAGAAGCTCACAGGGAGGAGGGAGGCAATGCGTGCCAACGCTGCACTCTGCCCTGCAGCTGCCCAGGCAGTGCCACGCTGTGGATGTGCCCCGAGATCCCTGTAAGTCGGGGATGCAGGATGGCTCCAGTCCTGTCCCCTGAGAATAGGCATGGCGAGAATATGCAGTTAGCTGAGGAGGGTGGGAGGGAGGGGCAGGCTCAGAGTTGGCACAGCACCCCTCCCAGCCACTACCTTCCCACGCAGAGGTGTCATGGCTCAAGCCTGCCTAGGACCACCAAGGCTGGTGCCCACCATGCCCGAGTAGGGAGGGCGCAGCTCGGGAGGGGTGCATGTAGAAGGTACGAGACAGGCTCACAAGGGCAGCACAGGGGTGGGAAGGAAGGGCCGGCTGCCCTCTGTCTACGGGCGTGAGGACCTCTGTGGCTTGTCATCAGTGCTCAGGAGCAAGTGTGCCACCCTGCCTGGGGTTGCCCTGAGCATGGAGAGCTGGGCCCTTTGTCCTGGGAGCTTCTCTGGGTGGGGAGACTTCTGCAAGCCAGGGATTTCTCCCTGACTTCCTGAAGCCAGCAGGGTCATGGTGGCCCCAGAAGGTGGACTGGGTAGACCACAGAGACTTCACGTGGAACCAGGCAGGTCCACACAAGGTAAAGTCCAGAAATGTGGCAGGTATGGGAAAGTGAAAAAATCCTTAGGGTTGGGTCCAGGGCTCAGGCGTTCTGACCCTCAGTTCCTCTAAATATAAAATATTCATTCTCTCCTACTCATCTCTCCTCTCATACTGGGTCAACGTATTTTTCAATCATGCTATAACTCATAAATGTGTGCTAATCAACATTTTTCTGTATTTCTTCCCTTTTTTCTGTGAAACGTTTAAGTTCTGATGGAAGTGTAAACCATCCTGATTTAATAATTGCATAATGGATGTATCAACTGAATTATCCCATCGGTATGTATAATTAAAATACTAAGAAAAAGAAATAAATGGAATGTTGATTTTGTTTATTTTGAGACAAGTTCTCACTACATAGCCCAAGCTGGCTTGGAACTTGCATCGGTCCTCCTACCTCAGCCTCCTGAGTACTGGGATCACAGATGTGGCCACCACACCTGGCATTTAAAATAGACTGAACTTAAAAACATGCCTTGCCATGCCTCGGTGGAAGGCGCACCCAAATCCCTCCATTCGAGGTGCTACCTAGGTAGGTGCAAGATGTCCGCCTACATAAATAGAGTTAATGCCATGAATATTTCAGGATAATGTGTTCTCAGATCCTGTTCTTTGTCTTAATTATATTTCCTATCATCTTTCATTAAATCAGGAAATTTTTAAAAATCCACTTAAAGGTAAAAGCATAACCAATTCATGTAAAATCTCATAATGGCAATTACATGATGTAGCTTTCATAAAGAATCCCCACTTTGCATACGCTGGAGTTTCACTGTTAAAATGAAAAGAAAGCAGTAAATTATGCCATGGCAATGCCATGTTCAAAGACCGGTTCTGTGTACATTTATGAGTCTATGCTTAAGGAGCAGGTTACCCTATAGAAATCACACGAAAAACAGCACTCTCTTGTCAAAGAGAGAGCTTAAGACAGTCATTGATGAAATATAATTGTTCCTACATGGGGAACCAGGAGTATTTCTGTTTGGGGGCAGTTCAGCATTGTCCTAAACAGAAGTTGTACCCCCTGCTATGGTACCTCCCTTCATTTCTGAAATATAAGCTGCCCCAAAAGTTTCCAGCTTCACATTCTCGGAGTTGTCCCCTAGAAGCCAGCGTTCACATGAGAAAGGACAGTGCCACCGCGGCAAGGCGAGTACTTCCACCTGAATTCACCTTGCTCTTACCCTTTCCTCCCCTCCTCTGCGGCTCTATTAATAGAACCCGTGCCCAGAAGAAGAGGAACAGTGGGTCTGTAGACAGAGGCTGTCGCCGGGTGGCCAGGAGCTGAGACCAGAGCTACACAGGGTGTAGGGCCTTTGGCAGGGGCTGCTGGCCAGGGTCTGCCCTCTGCCTTTACCAGCAAGGCTGTTTCCAGGGACAGGCGTCAGGGTTCAGAAATGGGCCCGTCGCACTCACAGATGAGTGCAATCTGCTACAGACCCCAGGGCCTCCACGGTCGGGGAAGCCTGGGGTCCTGCGTGAGCAGCTCCTCAGCGCCAGGCGCTGGGTGGTGACCTTACCAGCCAGGCCTCGTGTCATCTTTGTCCTTCTGAGCACATTTCCTAACCTTGCTTTCTAAGGTGAGGCTTCCCGGTGTGCGCTCAGATAACATCCCTCTCACGGCGCTGTTGGGAAGGTTCTTGTTCTTGTGTTTGTGGTACTTGGCGGTTGAACCCAGGGCCTCTTGCATGCTTTGCAAGTGCTCTACCACTGGGCTGCACCCCAGCCCATTTTTTATTTGGAGACAGAGTCTCACTAACTTGCGCAGGCTGCCACTGGCCTCAAACTTGTGATCCTCCTGCCTTGGCCTCTTGAGTCGCTGGGATTAAAGGCATGAGCCACCGTGACCAGCTTGTCTGTAAGGTTTATAAAAATGGCAGAGGCCATTGTCCTTTGAGCTCTTGGGGGCAGAGGAAAACACCTACCCTTAAGGTGACACAGCTAAACCAACGGGCAAAGAGCCTTTCCATTTACCCAGGCTTAGTGAACGCCCTGCCCAGAGGAGCCTGGCTGTCTCCATGGGGATAGGGGATCGGTGGAATTCCCTGCTCTGCGGGGCTGAAAAGCTATGGAGCAGAGCAGGGGGCACGACCCAGACAGAGCTGAAAGGCAGCAGCCCAAAGCTAAAAAAGTAGGAAAAGTTCCTATTCGAGCAATTTACAACAATCTCTCTTCCTCCAGGGCAGACACGGCAGCCTGTCCCCATGGCCTGCAGGTGCAGGTGAGTTTCCTGTTTAGAAACTGGGGCTGTGCTTTGTGGAACCCCAACATTTGAAGGGCATCACTACATGCCCCATCTCTCTTTAGGAAGCAGCAGGTGGGCCCTGCTTTCTCTTCCCTCTCCTTCCCTCAGGTAATACTAGCACCCCTGCTTTACAGGGGAGGAAACAAGGTCAGGCCCTTTCCCCAAAGCCATAGCCTCCCCCTCTTCGGGTGACTCCAGTTTGTTCCCTGGGGTGGGGGGCCGCTAACCCTAACCCTGCCCTGGACACCACTGCCCTTCCTCCGCCTCACGGCCCCCTGCTCAGCGCCTCCCACACTCACCCATGGCTTGACAGGCGACGTCCACCGTTTCTTCTACTTCACCTAAAATCCGGCTCTCTGGCTCAGCAGTGAAATATGGCGGTTCTTTAAATGAGAGCAAAAAGAAATAGCCCCTAAGTAAAAGAAGGCAATGCCAAAGCCACCATGTTGTTGTTGTTAGGTGGCGTTGAGTTGGTATTTGACTCATAGTGACCTTACGTACAACAGGTGAAACACTATTGTCAGTGCTTCTCTGCTGTTCATAGGGTTTTCAATGGTGGATTGTTTTTTGGGAGTGGGTTGCTGGGTCCTTCTCCCAAGCCTACAGCAGCTGGCGTTCCCAGGTGGTCTCCCATCCGAGGACTAACTAGGCTTGACCCTGCTTAGCTTCGGAGATCTGATGGGATTGGATGCCACAGGGCTATGGCTGCAGGCAAAGCTACCATGGTGAAAAATAATTTGAGCTCCTTTTAAAAACTGTTTCCAAAAACATCATCATCAGTAACCATCACACCCACAAACTCAAGTCATTGAGCAGGAGGCAAAGGCAACTAAAATTTTAAGGTTTCAGAAAGCAAATTATGACTTGGGGTGAGGCTACTTTTCCGTTGACAGGCTTGAGTCATGGAATATCTTAATTCATATTTTAGGACCATCCCAAGAGGTGCATAAAGGTTTATATTCACAGTGCAGTATTTTATAGGGTAGTTTGTTTCAGCATCTAAACTAAACGCAAGCTCATGAAGCATGTCAAATAAAACCCTGAAGCAAGGTGCCAGGCCTGTTTTAGGGAACATACTATTAACATACTTTTAAAAGATCTTCCCCAAAATATAGGTTTAAAACTTCAGTGGAATGCAAAATACTAGCAAAGAGAGGAAAAGGGGGAGGTTCTTATCCCTCTGGGATTTAGCTCAGTTGGTAGAGTGCCACTCTGCTATCTCTGAGGTCCAGAATTCTATTCCCAACACCACAAAAACAGGAGAAGGATGTGGCAATCCACTTCCGAGGCAATCCTGAAAACAATCAGCCATTGAAAACCCTATGAGGGTGGCTATGAGTCCGATAGGACTCCAAGGCACCTAAGAACAACTGATCCATCTTTAGCAGCCAAGGAAATTCCAAGCCCCTTGTGTTCTCAGGACTCCACTTGCCTATGCAACAAAAAATAGTGGTTGTAGTAAATGATGAATTTCCTCAACAGTAAATTGCAACATTTTGCTTCTCTCTCTTTTTTCCAGTGGAAATTCTGCAGAGGCATGGTCCAATTCAGGAGTAGTCCCGTGTTAGTGATTTCATTATCACCGATAACAAAAGGCCCTTGTGTTCACTTTCTGCATGATAATTAATTTCTGGGGACTGTCTTCCAGACTGGCTTTATGTTCCTTGTAATTGTGTCGAAGGTGGATAAGACAGCTGGGCATGCCTCCTCCATTGACTGTATCTTTAAAACAGGGTGGGGCTTAAAAGAGGAAGCAAAAATGAAAATGTAGCATTTTGAAGAAATGATTAAGGGGAAAAGGCTGAGGATTTCTGAATGGAGGGGAAGTTAAGTCTCAATTCTGCAATTACCTGGACCACTCGAGCAGGACCAATCTGCCTGAATTACCCACTCTGCCCGCAGAGATTCAGAAAGTTCACTACCGGGAGCAGAATCCTCTGCTTTGGTTTTTGTGTGCTTATAGACCAGGCCCAGAGAAATTCTGCAAAGATTTAGCGCCTTCCTTTCCCAAGCTGGTCTTTGCACACACATATATTCCCTGTTCTCTCCTGTCTCCCCAATCAATAATAATGACAGCAGCATTATTTATATTCTAACTATGCAGCGGCTGCTGCCTGTTGGGCCCCTGTGTGCAGGTCGCGCCCCATATTCGTCAGGGGATGCAGAAGTCAATATCTGCCCTCACAGTCTGATGAAAGGGATGTGAGGGGGAAAGGGGAATATTTAAATTAAACATCAACATTTGCTTATGATTAATTACAGTTTCCATTTCCTTTGTCAAATGTTAATTCTTAAATAATTGCAGTTGGAAGAAATAATACAGAAAGAGCTCATGTATCCTTTCCTCGGTTCCCTGCCCCTGTAACATCTTGCAGAACTATAGCACAGTATCACACCCAGGTCACTGACACGGAGATGATCGACCTATTGTATCCAGCTCTCTCCTGTTTTGCTTATGTGCGTGGGCGAACGTGTGTTTTGCTCCATGCACTGTTACCGCACATGCAGGTTCACGCATCCACACCACACCTGACTCAGAATGGGCCCATGGTCACAAGGATGCTGCCCACCCCAGCTCCCATCCCTGCTGCCAGTAGCCATGGGTCTGTCCTCTACTTCTACCAGGTTTTCATTTCAAGAATGTCGTCTAAGTGGTCATACGGCAAGTCACCTTTGGAACTGGCTGTTTCCACTCAGCACGATTCCTTTGAGATTCATCCAAAATGAGCCTTACTAGCTGCCATAAATCTGTCCCTATGAGCGGCCTGCCGGCACCTCTGGAGTCACAGCACCTGCCCCCAGATACACACACCGGGGAGGGACCTGGCTGGGGTCAGAGGCAAGGAGTCCCCATGGTGACCGTGGCCAGGATGGGCATTAGGAACCTCCTTCTTGAACACCATCACCCTGCCTCAGCCAGTGACCAGATGGGTGTGATGCACAGCATGGCACCAGGTGGGAGCTTCCCCTCCCGGTGCTCTGTGGCACTTCTCATAGGCCGGGCCATGCAAAGGAGCCTGCTGGTACCAGAGAGTCAAATCGCTCCCTAGGAAGGCTGGCATAGCGTGGCATGGGAGAGTCATGCCAATGCTCTCACCTTGGTCCTGCAAGCCCACCAGGTGGCCCAGCCAGTGGCCCTGCAGCTTCTGCTCTTTGTTGTTTCCCTTCTCCACCACACACGGGGCCATCGTCTCCCCTGCTGGCCCCTCATCCATCCTAACTCAGCTTGCGCTCCAAAAGCTCACCCCCACCCCTCGCCCCGTGTTCTACGCAGTCTGCCAGAGAAAGAAAACGGGAAACACCAGCCAGTCAGCCATGAGGACCGCAAGCTGACGTGCGGGAAGACCCTCTGTGGACCAGTCATCCTGGGCACAGACTTTCCAACCATTTAATCTTCAAAGGGCAAGAAGGCAGAGCATGTGTCGTGGAGAATCTGCAGGCAATGTTCTTCTCCAAGGCTGTGCTGCCAATACGGGCCCATGCTGCACTGTTAAAAATTGATCACAGCTGCAGCCATTAAACTGGGGATTGCAATGGACACCTCTATCTCTTTCGAAGCAGGATGAAGACATCAGGGAAAGGATCTCATGCCTGGTGTTAAAGCAGGGTTAACACAAGCGCAGTGCGAGCCAGCTGTCCTCCAGGATGGGCACAAGTTGCCAGGCCACAAACTCAGAAGTGGAGGTGGGGGTCTGTTGAACCCGAGCTGGGCTTCTTGGCCAGGGAGGGATGCTTGGGGCCCTCAGAGAAGCCAAAACATGCTTGGGGAGCCGAAGGCAGTGTGCCATGCTTTATTCCAGGGCCCTCCCCTCTGTTCCCTCGGCGGTGCCACTGCCTCTGAATGGTCCCCCAGTCCCCTCTGCAGCCTGTTCTTTCTGAGCGTCCCATTCTCTCCACATCCGGTGCTGGTGGGAGGGCTTCTTAAGGCTTTTATACAATAGTGGCTAACTGCCAGGACCATCGTCCAGCCACATCACAGTAACACGGGATCATGTCACAGCAGTATTCTGCGCATGCCCCAGTCTGTGCCCCTTTATTTCAGTCTGTTTATATTCCATTACCAGTCACCCTGACCTGGCCTGGCAGGGTCCCTCACAGGTAGCCCACAACCAGAGTCTCAGTCAAGCACCCCACATTCTGGTGTGCCAGGGTAACAGAGGGGGTCTGCTGGCCTGGCAGAAGTGAGGGTGGTCCACAGATGCTGAGTGTCACCGTGCCTGGTGTGGGGTGCAGGCTTCTGCCAGAGATCTGGGGCTTCCCCTGGGCAGCAGGCTCCCCACTGTCTTCCTTTGCTCCGGTGGTTGATCTCTGTGAACCGCAGATCCTGGTGGGTAGCTGCCACCTGTCACTGTCTGCACTGTGGTAGGCAGAATGGTCCCTGTGGACTTCCACACCCAAATCCACAGAACTGTGCGTGTGCTCTGCACGTGGCAGGTGGGACTTTGCACGTGAGATTAAGGGTATCAGCCTTCAAACAGGGTGTTGGGCCAGGTCAGGGTGACTGGTAATGGAATGTAGACAGACTGACGTACGGGGTCACAGACCGGGGCATGAGCACAGTACTGCTGTGATGTGATTCTTGGTGACTGTGAGGTGATTGGGCAATAGGCCTGGCAGTTAGCCACTAGTGTGTAAAAGCCTTAAGAAGCCCCTCCACCAGCACTGCATGCAGAGAGGATATGACATTTGGAGAGGACATGGGGCACGGAGAGGCCACAGGGTGTGCAGAGGGCAGCAGCCGTGGGCAGCAGCACCACGGAGGGAATGGGGAGGAATGGCCCAGAATAAGGCATGTCACACCTGCCTTGGGCTCCTCGAGCATGTTTTGGTTTCTCTGGGGGCCCCAAGCATTCCTCTCTTGCCAGGGGCTCAGCTCGGGTTCAGCACAGGAACCTCAAGGAGATTGTCTTCATGAGCTAGGTGGACCCAGGCCGATCACACGGACCCTTGAAAGTGGAGAACTTTCTCTCCCTGGAACCAGGACAGGCAGAAGGGAGGGCAGGGAGATTTGAAGGGAGAAGGGAGGAAGGACAAGAGGTGGAAAGGAGGGAGGGAGGGAGGCTGGAAAGAGGGAGGGAGGGAGAGGGGAGAAAGGAAAGGAACTGTCCTCTGGGTATGAACATTTAGGAGGTGGCCAGCTTCCGCTCTGGGAGACCTTGGAGTCCAGCTACAGAAGGAATCCTCAGTGAGTGAAAACATATTGGCTGAGAGCTGTTACTAGTAACCTGCTACCTTAATAACAGTTAAGGCATTTGAACTCCTGAATGTTTCCATAGGAGAAATCGGAACAGTGTTGCAGTGTACAGAGACAGCGCTCTGTGACCGTCCCCCTCCCTGAGGGTCTGGGCATGCGAGAGCCAGTGTGTGCAGCTATGCCCCATCGCCAGAGTAAGCACAGGTGCAAGCAGCTCTGCTTTTGTATGAGGAGGAGGAAACGTGGACTCTGTCCTTTGGAGGGGAAATGTACACATTGCGTCCTCCCGACTCTTAGAGGCTGCACTTGCTAAGAGGACCCGTCATTCCATTTACCTTCCAGAAACAACCTTCCCTGGGGGGCAAGACATCCTGACGGCAGAGACAGCAAATGTGGAAGTGTGTGTCACATAAACTGATTGATCGTGGCTAACCACTGCACAATGACATGGGATAACGATGTCATGCCAACAGTGGATGAGCCACTGTTTTAGCCCTGTGGTGACATTACTTCATTGAATCCTCACAGCACAAGCTGGGTGCTTTATCTACCTCGTCTCCATGTGAGGGATGTGGAAACTAAGGCCTGCCGAGGCGATGGCATTTGTTTTGGCTAGTAAAGGTGCAATTAGATGACCCTCAAGCCCACACTCATACCTTATGATGGGCAGTCCTCTAGCATGTCCCGAATGCGCGAGGGCACGGCTGAGGGAGCCTCTCTTGGAGTGACGGAATGACATTGAGAGGGTCTGAGGGGCACACAGACCTCAGCAAGAGGAGAGCCTCCCTAGGGCCCAAGGGCAGCCATCTGAGCACAGCCCAGTGCTCCAGGCCTGAAAGAACATGCCCCAAGTTTAGGGTTGGCCTCTCCAAAGCTAGCCATGGACAAGGTACCAATGGTGCATTGAGGCAGTGACAGACACACCTCAGGGGAGCAGGAAGCCAGCTGAAAAGAGCTGGTACCCAGGTGGGTGGCCAGCCCTTTTCCAGCACAAAACATGGCTCCAGCACAAGTCTGCGCCATCAGGGGCCAGGGAGCCTATGCAGGTGGCTGCCAGCCCCCATCAGAGGCTGGTCCAGGGCTGTTCCTGGACATCCGTCCCCAGCACTTCCTGCCTCCCTCTGGGGGCACAGTCAGCTCCAGTGCCTGAAGGATTCCACCAGGAAGGAGAAGGAGGGGACGAGGTTGGGAGCTGGGAGGGAGGGGACGTGCTGCTCTGCCGCCTCAGTGTGGCCGGGAGCAGGGCAGCAGCAGAGTGGACCCGGCTGTGTGCTGGCCCCTCGAGGCAGAGGGGCAGTGGGGGAGGAGGCCGTGCAAGCGACAGCAGCAGCACCACTGAGCTGCGGGGGGCCGGCGGGGACCGGGCTGCCAGGCCAGGAGGCTGCTGACTGCGCAGAGCAGGGACCCATATGGCCCAGGTCAGCGCCCGGGGCTCCTGCCTAAACCAGAGAGAGGAAGCCATGCGGTAGAAACCGGCAGGTGAGAAACAGTGCAGCGATGTCACTTCTATCAATCAGTGGGAAACAAAGGTCATCGGAACCGGCTGGCTTCTGCTTCCTTTTATCTGCACGCTCTGATGCATAGCTCTTTCCCAGTTACTTCGGCGACAGCCCTGTGAGATTGTTACGCTTCCCGAGGACCTCATGGTGGCAGCTGGGTGTGGGTGACAGGGTCTCCTAAGCCCCCATGTCAACAGAGTCGCCTTCCTCGGGCCTTTTCCAGTGTGATCCACCCACAAAATCGCACCTGCCCCAGCAAGTTCTTCTGAATAAAGGAGATTTGAGTGAACATCGTGAGGAAGGGGCGTGTGTTTCTGTACCTGTGGAAGGCAGAGCCCAGACAGCACCCGCATAGCACAGAAGCAACCTGCTCTGGAGTTCTGATATAAACCAAAGACCAAAGTGCATGTGATGGATTTAAATATTTTGAAAAGGAATTATGATGGAAACAAATGTTCTAGTTTACAAGGAGATAAATTTCCTCTCTTGTTTAAATTACTTCAAAGTGCTTTAACAGTATAGTCCTCTCTACTAGAGATTTACACATCACAAATTTTAATTTTGGCTCAATCTATAATGCGCAGGGCTCATACCGCTATAGATCAGCATTGATGAAAGTCTCTGCAGAGGATGGGATGTGATATTTACATCCACAGTGAACAGGAGACCAGCAGGGCACTGGGGGAGACCCCAGGTCCTAGGGAGGAGTGAGCTGTGATTGGCAGCCCTGAGCCTGCTGCTCTGACCCTATCACCATCCTCCCACCTCTGCCAGGGGGGCTGCTGGGCTTTATTGTTGTTGTGGTTGTTGTTAGGTGCCATGGAGTCAGGTCCCACTCATAGCGGCCCTATGAACAACGGAATGAAACATTCCCCGACACTGTGCTTTGCCCATGATCTTTTTATGTTTGAGCCATTCTTGTGCCCATTGTGTTTTTTCTCATTTTGAGCCGTGCTATATTAGCAAAAGGAGGTCCCATGGGCTTTACTCCATTCCTGTCATTAAGGTAAACTCTACTTTGAGGTGGCAACTCTTCTCCAGTCATCTCTTGAATGCCTTCCAGTCTGGGGGGCTCATTTTCTGGCACTGTATTTGACAGTGCTTCTCCACTACTCATAGGTTTTTCAATGGCTAATTGTTTCAGGTGTGGGCTGCTGGGTCCTTCTCCTCAGTCTGTCTTAGTCTGGAAGCTCAGATGAAACCTGTCCACCACGGGTGGCCCTGCTGGTATCTGAAATACCCATTGCATAGCCTTCAGCATCACAGCAACGCACAAGCTCCCATAGCATGACAAGCTGACCGACCCATTGTATTTAGCAGAGTCACATTGGGGGCACACGGTGGCCTTCTACCATCTAAAGGGATGTGGCAATGCTCAAGGCAACTGCGTTTTACGTGGCACCTCTTGATGCCCTTCCTGATTTCATAGGCATCTACGGGCTTTTTTTTTTCCTTATTTTGCAAAGTGGCAAACTGCAGCATGCATTATGGAAGGAGCCATCCCTGTCCCAAGCCTTTCCTCCTGTTTGATCTTTCCTACTCTCAATTCCCCTCACTCCCACAGAGGGGAGGCGCCGAGATTCCCTGCCTGAGGTGGACCTCTGAGGTCTCTCTTGCCTGCAGTGACTGCCTCTGAGGATGGGCATCCGGGCAGTAATCAAGAGCACTTAAGAGCAAATGCGCAGCTATGCCTGTGGCCGGGGAAATGGGAGAGATGCAGGTACTTGCCGCACGATTTAAGGTATAGTAATCGGAAAGTAAATCTCAGATTGCCTCAGCCCCGGGGCAAGGCGCGCTTCCCAGGCACTGCTATTTTCCAGCATTTACAGCAAGGAGCTCAGATACACCGGACTTTACCTTCCATTCTCCTTGGGGCTGCACTAATAGCCGATTTTTAGGACCCATCTCTGCTGTCACTGTTCAACCTCACCAAAGGCAACATCCAATGGTTTTAGTTTCCTTCTGGGTCGAAAACCAACAACAGTCATGGAACAGACTCAGAACATGGCTCGCAACAGCCAGCAAGAGTTAGGGAGGAGCTGGGGGGCAGAAAGGCCATTGGAGCAGGTGGCTTCTGCGACAAGGACCTTGCCCTGTACTCCCAGGCTGTGTGATCGGACATTTCCTGCAGGTGTTAGGAACAGCCACACTTTGGACTTAATGGATTCATCCTCTTGGAGAAGAAGAATAGGATGGATCTGGGGGATAAACTCAACCTCACCTCCTGCTGGGTTACAACCTGTTTGTTGTTAGGGGCCATCCATGTTATTATTGTTAGGTGCCCTCCAGTCATGTCCACCTCATAGGGACTCTCATAGGGTTTTCAACGGCTGATTGTTTCAGGATTGTTTTGGGAGTGGGCTGCCAGGTCCTTCTGCCATCTTTGTGGTGCTGGGAATCAAACCAGGGACCTCAGAGACTGCAGAGCTGTGCTCTACCAACTGAGCCAAATCCCAGCTCATTAGGTATCATAGGAGCCAGGTAGACTCAGCGAATCTCACAGGGTTTCCAAGGGCTGATTGTTCTGGGATTGCTTCTGGAGTGGATTGCCACATCCTTCTCCTGTTTTTGTGGTGCTGGGGCTTGAACAGGGGTCCTCAGAGAGTGTGAATCAGTCTCTACCAACTGAGCTAAAGCAAAGCAGATGAAATGCGGGGCTGCTTGTTTGCCCAGAAGTGTTAAGTGAGGATTCTGAGGAGGTCCCGTGGACCGGAGCCTTACCTATGATGGAGAGGAAGGCCTTTGCCCTGGCTGGCTCGAACACGCTGCCCCGCAGGGTTGCCTCACAGACATACAGCCCCGTGTCTGTGGAGGTCGGGTTGCTGATGGTGAGGCGCCTCCCAAAGCTGTGCAGCCCGCTGGTGAGCCTTACTCCGTTCCTCTTCCAGTGCACGCTCAGCTCTTCCACTGGCCTGCGAGAGCAAGGGCATTGGTGACAGTGATTGTGAATCATGTAGATGGCAGGGATAATGATTTCAGGCATTCAGCGCAAGCTTGACAAAGCTAATTCTACCAGCAACCATGGCAGGCTGAACAATGGACATTTAAAAATGCATCCAGATCCGGGGTGACTCGCTCATGGCTGCATCAACCACACACTCTGCTCAGGGTTATTGAGCAAGGATAGCTAATTGCAGCAGCAATGGGCCATCAGTGCTAATGATTCCATTTGCTCAGGAAAAGAGTGTTTAAAATAAATATTACTAGGGGACAGGGCAGCTACGTGGGAGGTGTGACCAGCTGAACTCCATCCTCTAGTGGCCGAGAGGCAGACAGAGACCACCTGGGACGACAGAGACGGAGAGGACTAACTTTCCTAACTCTCAAGGTGCCCTGCGCCCCTCTCCTCCCCAGCCAGCATCAGGCAGGATGTCCTCTGCCATCACCTGTTGCCAACCTGGAAAGCATCACCTAGCACGGAAAGCGGCCCGGGGAAGGACATGGGTTGCAATTTCCTCTCTTCCTGTTCGCGCTGTGCAGAGCCCAGCTGGACAAGCAGAGCTCATGTACCGCCCTTCCCGGCACAGTCCCCTCATCAGGAGTAGTTATCGCGCCTGGCTCCCTGTCTCTAACTCGGTTGCTGAGGACCAGAGTGCTTTGTATGTAGATGTATAATTTTAATTTTGGGATATTTGCATGGACATCATGAGGTAGCTTGAGGCTGGGACCCAAGTCTCAACACAGAATTTGTCCCATATGATATCATTAGTGTGCCTGAGTTTTTCTGTGACCTGTTGCAGAGGTCCAGGGTGGGAGGTTCCACTTAGGGTGTCCGGCCCATGCTCTAAAGTGTCAGATTCCGGAGGACTCGGGGCTTCAGATTTTCAGAAAAGGGATGTCCAGCCTGCGTTTGTCCCCACGCCCCTCGCGCACCCCATACCTGGCATTGGCTATGCACTCCAAGGTGGCCTCGTTGGACCCTGCCACCACGCTCCTGTTGCCTGGGGCAACCACAATGACAGGGGCCATGGCTTCAGGTGTGCCAACATCTCCTGTGGCAGAGAAAACAAAAATATCCATGGAACTCTCCTCGGAACAGAAGATGGGGTGGTCGGAACGCAGCGGCGGAGCCACCTCCCCAGGAAGCCCAGGATCTCGTGCCCAGCAGCTTCCCGGGAGGAGCCTGGGGTGTGGGCATCACTGCTGGCCTCTGTCAGGCCACAGGCGCCAGTCCAGACACAACCAGTCCAGCCTGCAGGCCTTCCTGGCTGGTGACCAGAACACAGGGCACCCATGGGCCTCCAGCTGTTGTTCGGTGCAGTGTGTGGCCCCAGGCTCTTTCCTGCTCAATATTTTCCAGAATGCCTTCCAGCTTTATTTTATCTTCCACTCACTTGGGACTTTGCTTATGGACTCAGCTGGTAAGCACCCACTATTTTCAAATTCAGTCAACGGCACAAATACGCCATGAGTCAGGCACTCTGCTAGGCACGAAGTCAACAAAAAGGGGCCCCACTGTGATGCCCTGGAGTGGACACACTCAGGTAGCAGTGTTCGGCTCTTTGGCTGCCATTTCAACCCCTTTTTCTTTTCTGAGAAGTAAATATCGTGAATCCATCTCTGCTTTGTGAGTATCAAACTATAAATAATTTAGTCCATACTTTAGAAGATGTGGAAGGAAAAAAAAACAAACAGGATCCAGTTTTACCACTTTTCTCTAAAACACATTTAGCATCAAAATTAAACTACTCACAGCAACTTTACTACTGTTTATTTAGAGAAAATGAAGACCGAACATTTATAGAGCATGGATTTCAATAAAGGGTGGAGATGTAAGAGAGCAGAAATAAAACAAATTTAAAATAAATTTAAATGACTGCAAATGCAGAATGCCTGCTCTGGTTCTTCTGGCTGAGGAATCCATCCTCCAACCTTGGGAGCTGTTCAGAAGAACCCTGGCCGTGGAAGGTTCTGGCCGTGGGCTGGCCAAGGGCTCCCAGCCACTGAGACAGGAGGACAGGAAGAGAGGGCTGGCCTGTGGCCGGCATGGATGTCCCATAGCTGTGTGTCTGGCATTCACTGCCTAAGCACAATGCGGTTTTGCATTAAAAGTGCATGGGAATTTAAAAAGAAAAAAGACTCCCCCCCACACACAGAAAAAATAGAAGGGAAAGAAAGACACATGAAAACAAACATAAACCCACCAAAAGCCAGCTTTGGGGCAGGCAGGCGCAGCAGATTCAGTGCACACATTGATTATGTGCTAGGAGGCGGAGTCCCACAGACCCATGGGTCCCCAGGGGAGCTAGGAAAGGCTCTGGCTTTCCCCAAACCCTCCAGGGCTTCCCTGGAATATGGCCTGCCGCCACAGGCTGTGTAGAAACTTCCGGGCTTGCCAATCCTGACAGCTAGGGCGTAAACCAAATGCCAACCTAAGGAACAACCTGCCCGTCACCTGTGAAAGTCACTGATGGGGAGAAATGATCTGAGGAAGTCATATTTGCAAGCAGTTATGAGAAGAGAAGGAGAGAAGCAGCGAGAGCTGAAAGGTCACCGAGCGGGGTGCTAACGTGGCATTAGTCAGTGCAGCCAGTGGCTGAAGAAGCCTGCAGTCAGCACTCATGGCCACTGGTGGAGTCCAGGCTGGGCTACTGGGTCCCCTCCTACCCAGGCTGATCTGAGAGACTCAGCACTGGCCAGTAAACCTGAGGCTGAGTGCAAAGCCCACTGTAGACCCAGGGAGCACAGGGGCCACCACATCCTGGGTTTTAGTCACAGGGATAGAAAGACGAAGCAATTGTTGATTTGGGTTAGTATGGAATCAGACCTTGTATTGGTACCTTATCAGGCCTTGTATTGGTACATTATCAGCACTCACTGGATAGGGGCAGACGACAAGTGGGGTGACTGGCTTCTCCTGGGGTTAGACGTCAGCCTGCTCTGTAACCCAGCCTGCTAACTCAATTCCTGGGTTCTTTGTAATGACCCACGAGCCA
This sequence comes from Pedetes capensis, assembly GCA_007922755.1. Lineage (NCBI taxonomy): Eukaryota > Metazoa > Chordata > Mammalia > Rodentia > Pedetidae > Pedetes > Pedetes capensis. The sequence continues at coordinate 80,939 of VMDO01000700.1, forward strand.
CACGGGATGGGAGAAGTAGGTGAAAGAGATGCAGATGAAAACATGATGGTGCTTAGGAAATCATTTTGCCTTGGCATTCTGATAACATCATTCCTTTGTTTTCTAGTGTTCAATGGAGAAGCCTGGAACAAGTTTGATTTTTATTACTTGTAGGTGGTCTTTTTCTGTGTTTCTCTCAATTTTTGAGACATTCTCTGTGCATTTAATATATATATATTTTAAATTTGTTATAGCATATGAGCTAACTGCTAGGCCTTTTCACTTTGAAAATGTACATCCTTTTGTGGTAGTTTCCTCATAATTTTCTCTCCTTAATTTTTCTCTTTCTAGGGCTCTAATTGGTTGAATTTTAGGGCTCAGGCTTAATTTAATATATTTCTTATCTTTTTCTAATGTTTCCTCTTTTTACTCTCATTTTGGAGATATTCCTTCAACTTCATCTTCTAATTGGTCTGTAGAATTTTTATTTCAGCCAGCATGTTTTAATCACCAAGTGTGTTTTTTTCATTCCCCTCTGATTGTTCATGTTTCATGGCATCCTATTCTTGTTTCATGTATATATTTCCAAATCATATCTTTTATAGTAGAGGCTTTATTCAAGTGATTCTTAAATGATCTCTTACACTTAAGAATGGTAAAAAGCTAACTGGAAGATGTGAGCATTTGGCTTTTCAAATGACAATTCAATCAGGTGGGAAGCTTTTATACTGAAGGGACCCCAAATCACAAGGTATAGAGGTTTTTTCCCTGGGGCCATTCATTCTCCATAAAGAGGAATCTTTACTTACTTGTCTGTCTACTTCTCCAGTTTTGTTTGTTGTTGTTGTTAGGTGCCGTCGAGTTGGTATCCGACTCATAGTGACCCTCATAGGGTTTTCAATGGCTGCTTTGGGATTGCCTTGGGAGTTGTCAGGCCCTTCTCCCATTTTTGCGGTGCTGGGAATTGAACTCGGGACCTCAGAAACTGCAGTGCAGCGCTCTGCCAACTAAGCTAAATCCCAGCCCCCAGTTGTTTTAGCTGCTGAGTATTCTGCTTACCATGGTAAGAGTAGGAAATAGACTGCTCCTTCTACAAACTATTAACTAATCTTCCTTCTAGTTCCATGTCATAACTGGGCCTCCCATGGCTAAGTCCACCCAGAATTCCTCTCTCTGAGGCATGTTTTTCATCCCCCATTTGGGGACGCCTCCCCTCCCTTTCCTGTTATTGTGTACCTCTTTCTCTCACTGGCTTTTTAGTGAGTTTTTACTTCTTTTTCAAGCAAGAAGAGGTGTGCACATGTGCTTTTCTCCCAGGTTTTGCCTGCCATGCTGACTTCTCTACCACAATTTTTTCCACATTCAATCTTAGAAGATGCAAAGAAGAATATGTAGGCATTTTTAAAAGAATAAAACAACCTCTTTATCTCTGCCAGCCCCACAGTACCTGAGCTATAACACGATTCATTCATTTGTTATAAATATTCCCCATCAGTGAGCCAATACTACCACCATCGCCACACTGTTCTTGTCAAGGTCCTACATTAACAAACGCTTTAGGATGCCGTATGCCAATGTATGAAGAACTATTTCCCAGAAGAATGAAAACAAGAAGGGAAGAGGGAGAGAACTCTACTTTACCAAGCTACCACCTAGCCACCAAACATTTCAGTCCATGATTTGCAAATGTTGCCTTACTTAAAGACAGCCAAGTAACATAGTTATTACTCGCTTTATACAGGAGAAAATCGAGGCCCAAAGTCACATGGATTCACAAGGTAGAACAAGGCTTTAAATCAAGAAGCATTTTCCTTCATAATCTTTCATTTATAGAACGCTGTCTCTTCTTAATAAAAATGTGGGTTGTGCTCAGTTAACCAAAAGGAAATTAACTAGAACTCTCCTTCCCCTGAGCGTTTCCTTAATTGAGGCTTCACAGTGGCTTTCTCCACTGAACCTGCCCTGGCTGGTCCCCATGGCTGGCGGTGAGATGATGAATCTGAGGGCCTCAGTGAACCAGGCAGGGTGAGAGGCAGCAGAGAGGCAACCTCAGGAGAAGCTGCTTTGTTCTTGCAGGAATAAAGCCCTCGAGGCAGGGGCGGTGGCCCTAATCTCAATCATCATCTCCCTCTGAACCTCTTTACTTCCTAAGAGGCTGAGTGGTGAGAGGCTACCAGGTTGCATTTAATTAAAAAGGGCATTTAGAGAATAGCAAATTTCTCAAACAGAGGGGAAAACAGTTCCCAGGTAACCTGACCTGCCAAGCTGTGGATCCGCTGCCAAGTGGGAGAAATGGAAGAGGCTGCACTTCACTCCAGGCAGGCACAGCGCTGGAGGCGGGAGAGGGAGCTCATGGACAAGGGCAAGTCCTGGAGGCTCAGCCTCACGAACAAGGAGCACAGAGGGGTGGGGCATGGAGACCTTGGAGCCAATGAGGAAAGGAGACCAGCCATATAGCCCTCTGGCCACGGGCCTTGCCAGGTAGAGGAAGCAGCAAGTGCAAACACATTTGATGCACTGGAGGTGCAGCTGGTGGCTGGTGAGGCTGGAGCAGTGGGCAGGAGGAAGGGGGAGCCAGTGACAGGAGGTCCCCCGCCCCCTGCTCAGGGAAGGCCCTTAGGGCGAGGCGGAACTTGAGCTTTATCCCAACTGAGGAGAAATGCAGGGAGGTTTAGGGTAGAGGAGTGATGGATATTGAAGCAGGACAGAAAAACAGGGAAACTCTGGGGGACACGGGAAGGAAAGGGCTTTCACCCCAGGATCTGGTCTGAGTCTCACCAGCCGAGAATTCCCACACCAAAAAGGAAGGCTGCTGTGAGAATGGCCTGCCTAGAAGCCAGCCAACCCACACTGTGGACTGCAGTTACAAGGAACAGGCCTAGTACTTCCCAGAGAAGAGAGGTAGTGGCCATGTCCTCTCACTCCCAAGTGAGGCGTTGGAACAATGCCCTGGTCCCTATCTGTAAGTCTCTCCCAAGCACCTGCTGGCACCCCGCTGAGCAAGGTAACTTCCAACACCCCCATGTTATCTCTATCTGTTGGGAAGACATCTAGGGGTGTCTCTCTCCTGAGAGCCCTGTGTTGATGCCACAGATGTGCGCTATTACTTCCTTAGGGGTCTCTCTGAGCCCTCATGCTTCACCCTGAAACTGTACTCTCCCTTACCTTCACCTAGTGGGCTCCCTAACATGATTTCAGTCTCCAACTTGTCTTTAAATTCATTTCTGTGACTGAGCCAGGGACCTGGCATTCTCTGAGTAGAGGTCCCAAAAAGGGGAACTCCTCCCGGCAGGCTATAATGTTGGGGTACAGCACCCCTAACTGCCACTGATAGTATGACCTTGTTTTAGAGCCAAACTCTGGAAACCATGGTGGAGTTAACTTTGGTACAGAGAAGGTCCCAAGGAAGCCAGCGGGTGGCTGCAGAGCCGGTGCCAGGCACAAGGCTGTTGGGGTTGGAGAGGGTCAGGCACTGGTGGCAGCAGATTTCAGACACTTTCAAAGACAGAGTCACAGCATTTGGTGACCAACTGCCCAGAGGAATGATGGGCCTGAAGCTGGAAGAGGGAGGCAGACATTTCAGAGACGGATGGGATGGAGAAGGGGAGAAAGGATGGAGGGGCCCAGTGAGGAACTGGGGCTGGGAATCATTGTGTGGGATGCTCCTTACCACAGGGTCAGCAGCCCCCCGGGGCCCCTCCACACTTGCCCTTTCGCCCCTCTTCACGCTCATCTTGTCCACACCACGGCCTCCTGAGGACACTGCAGCCTCCATGGGATGCCCGGGTGTCCATTTCTGCGCTAGGTCTCTAGAAGATGCTCCTCTGACCAAGGTTGGTTGCCTGGGGGCGGCATGGTCACCAGGTGTCCAGAGTCCCTGCAGGCTGGGAGGGGAAGGGCGCCACTAGCCCTTTGCCACCCATGTCTCATCTTTCACAGGTGGGGGGCGGGGAGGAGCTTTCCCCAGCGCACACCCGAGACCCCAGGTCATGCAGGGTGACATGCCTGGGGGTCCAGGGCTGCACCTGAGATCTGAAGCCAGCATGAGCCTGCCTTGGCCACCGAAAACCTCCCAACTACAGTTCCTCTCACGCCCCACCCTGGCCCCTAACCCCTTGCATCTTCCCAAGTTCCTGTTATTCTCTTGATCTCTATGAACAGCTGCCTATTCAGAGGGCATGCCATGGGGACCTGGCGGCACACTCAGCCTTCACTGCCAGCCCTTTCTTCCAACCTGGGCCAGCTAGGACATGGACAAGGTGACCCTCACACGGCCCCAGAAGCAGCCTCCACCATCACAATCTTCCACACTCCATACTGCGACCAAGGGTCCAGATGAAATCCCCTCTGCTCCACAGCCCAGGGGCGCAGTCACCAAAAGCAGAGTTTAGAAAGCAGAGAAGCCAGCACGGTGGGCCCTGACTGCGGGTCACCTGCCTTCCCAGCCCTCTCCGTCAGGGAGGCCACTGAGGACACAGCACCCGTGCAGCTGTCTGGGCATCAGTGCTGCTTGGCTTGGTGGGGGTCAGCCTTACTACGAGGCTATGAACGAAGCCCCTGCTCTGTCCCCAGGTTTCCCTCCCGAATCCCTCTGCCAGCCACATCCTCTCCATGCCCCCAGGCAGGCCTGCAGCAGGCAGGGCTCCCTTCAAGGGAGACCTTGCCCTGGGCCCTGGGCTCACACTGGCCCTCCAGAGCCTCATCTTACATGGATCTCAGCATCTCATTAAGAACTCAGCCTTCTTCAGAACAAGTCATGCTGAGAGGAGTGGGGCTTCTGGGGAGATGTGAGGAGAAGCTCCTGCCTTGGCTTCACTATTAAGCCCCACTGTCTGAGGTCCTGGTTCAATGCGGAGAACCCCTGCGAATGCCTCGGGAAGCCCCCGAGGGAGCCGGGAATCACCGCACCATCCCAGGGGTTTTCCGTGCTGGGACAGCAATCGTGACGTCAAACCTCGCCTCTATCCGAATGATACCGAGCCATGTTTGCTCAGACACGACACACACACCCCTCTCTGAGGGACACATACAAAATGAGCAGTGGCCTCTTCCTATGTGGACGTGGATGTGTTCAGCGAGCACAGCTTTGTCACAGGAAAGCTGCCATGTAATAGCCACCAGAGATTGTAAGATGACAAGGAGCCTCCAGGTTTTTTCATCGCACAGAGTCTAATCTACAGGGTTTTCAGCTTTGAAAAACAGGATCCCATCACAAAGCTCACAGGGAAGGACTTTAGACCATTTCCAAACTCAAATCTTCCTGCTCCAAAAATAATTGGCCTAAGTTTGTACAAACCAAAGAGAAAATAAGACTGAAACAAACCCAGGAGGAAAAGACTCTCCTTTAAGCTCAATCTTCAGCCATTAGTTTCTTTTTTGGTGCTGTTAGGTTCCATGGAGTTGGGTCCAACTCACAGCGACCCTATGGACAACAGAAATGAACATTGTCCAACACTGGGCCATGCATATGATCTTTTTTTTTTAATTAGTAACTTTTAATGTACAACTTAATAGGCCTCATTATGACATTTCCATACATGCATTGCATTGTACATTGCTCATATTAACTTCCCCCTTACCCTTTCATAGAATCTTTTTATGTTTGAGCTCATGGTTGCAGCCACTGTGTTTCTTCTCATTTTGAGCTGTGCCACAATCACTGTTTGCAATGTGGGGATTGAACTGCAAGGGAGCCGGAGACAAAGATTGGTCTGGGGTGGGAATGAGAAGAGGCAAGGAGGAGGCAAGGAGGCTGGAGAGGGAGGAGGAGGAGGAGGGCAAAGCAGGGTGGTAAGAGGGGTGGTAAGGGGCAATGGGAGGGAAGAGGATGAGGGAGGAGTCTGACAGCCTGCTTCCTTCCTGGCTCTGGCTCCAGTGGCCTGGTGAACGGCAGCAGCTCACCAAGGGTGGCAGTTGTACCAGGCCGGGGAGGCAGTGTGGGGGCCTGGGTGGGAAGTCTTTCCATAGCAGCTGCCCTGCTTCACAGGAGGTGCCAGTGGGTAGCCGGGTCTAAGGGCACTGGGTGGTGCCTGAAACTAGAGGACACCGTGAGCACTCCCCTGGAGCACGGGGCACAGGAGCCAGGCAGCCGGAGGCACCCCAGGGCAGTGAGAATGCACCCCCACCCCCCAGCTGCTGAAGAAGGAGACAGGTGCTGTGGAGCTGGGCAAAGCGGCCGTCATTTTTTCTCCTGGGGGATAGGAATCCCCATATATAAAATGAAGGCCACTCCCGCTCCATTCCTGAAGATGGATCTCTGAGTTTACCTTGTCGGATCGCTGTGAAGCAATGCAACACTACGTGTAAGTAAAACTTCTGACCTTCAGCAAGAAGGGCTCTGCAGTACCACATAACACACGGACAGCACTACAGAATTGGAGTTTGCTAGTTCGTTCCATTGCAGACAGGGACTGCAAACAGGCTGGCTGTTCTTTGGTCGTTCTTACCTTGCTCTCAGACAATGGGAAGGGCCAGAGTTGGTGCGCCCTCCCCAGGGCTGGGTTGCTGGTGCTCTTTGGGGGGATTGGTCAAAACAACTGCAAGACATCGCACTTAGAGAAAACCTGGCTTTTCTGTGGATCAGTGCCTTGAAGCCATTGGCGTCCCTCCTCCCTCCCTGCATTAGTAAATGGCCTGCCTGGAGGAGAAGTGCATCCCTGTCTGCAGAAGCCTCTCGCAGCAATGGATGCGCGGTCCTTGCCACCATGGGGGCCCTGTCTTGTTAGCTTTTGTTAGCTTCTCCTTTAACTCGGAAGCCCCCAGGGCTGATGTTTTTTAAGAGACTTAGATACACACACTTGCACCCTCGTGTATATAAATCTCCAAGACCCCACAGAAATCATTTTCTACATGTGTAACAGTGGAAGACGCGCAGGCGGCAGACAGACCGAGGTCGTTCCCCAGCGCTCCAAGAGGTGAATTTCTTGAGGCAAAACTTGGGCAAAGATGTACTTTATTGTGAAAACTGAAATAAACAGCACAGTTTTTCTCCTGATGGGAAAAATCATGTTCAGTAAATGGAAAATTCCCCTCCCCTTTTGCTTCCCCAAATGTGCGCTTGCCAAGCTCCAGAACCATGGAGCCGCCTCGTACATTTCTGGGTTAATAATGTGCCATGTGTGGAGGCGTCGAAGGAAACTTTTCTATTCTTTTAAAACATTTCCTTTAGAGCTCATTGGCCAGAACCCAAACCACAAATCTCAAAGGCACCATGACAGCACTGGGCAGTGTGTTGGGACAGGGCCGGGGGGCCTTAGGGACAAACCCCAAAACTCCGCTGTTCCCTCAAGTGCCACATGTCCCTGCCAGCTTGGGTCTTCTTGTTTACGGTCCAACAGTAGGGGGAAAGAAGAAGGGAAGGAATACAGCAGGCCATCCCGTTTCACAGACTGCATCTTTGATGTGCCTCCGTTTTCATCTCAGTACGCTTCTGGACTCCTCTACTGACGAGAGAGGATAAATAAAACAAATACGACAGGTTGGCACATAGTACGGCAGTTTCTTTTCTTCTCATTTATAACATATTTGAGAACGTGTGCATTTGGAAATGAATGGAATATGGCAAAGGACGTGTTTTCATCGGCTCCCTACTGGGCAGAGAAAAATGAAGATGATAAGCGGCAGCTCCGCAGTTGGCATATTTATTTATTTACTTATGGATGGGCATGATAAACCGTAAGTAATGGGTGTACTTGCTTATTTATTTGTAGATTTTTGGGTGGAAACAAATTGAATGTGGATTAAGGAGCTACACGATTAGACACTAAAGTGATCCAAATAGCTGATTCAGAGGCAACAGCTGAGAACTAGCTTTTTATTCACTTACACAAATGCATGACCTACTCCTAATAGCAGAAGAACCGCATCCTGTAGAACCATGGGCTCACGGAGGGGCAAGAAGGCACTTTGCTGAGCTCAGGTCAGTTCCCAAGGGAGTCCCAAGGCCACTGAGAACTAATCAGGTACAACAACAGGTCACTGTTAGCGGCATTAAGACATGCCCTTGGATAATTGCACCAATGATGTTTATCAGGCCTGGAGCCCATGCCCATCTGAAGCCATTAGCAAGGACAATGGGAAGCCACAGGCCCCATGTGCAGGGGCCTGTGATGCCCTAGTCTACTCCACCCCCAGCTACAGGAGGACTGCAGCAAAAAGTTCTCTTCTAAGTTGAAAGGAGAGACACAAAACCTTCAGAGGTTGTCAGCCGAAATGGCAAGCATTCTTAGATGGGTGGAGTATAAACCACTGTGTGCAACAAATGTGAATGGAGCAGCCAAAACCAGCCTCTGATATTTTTATCATTTCCATATGACCATCATTTTATTGACTGACTGACTTTGAGACAAGGTCTCGCTACATAGCTCAGGCTGGCCTGGAGTTTGCCATCCTCCTGCCTCCGCCTCCAGCGTGCGGCGATTACAAGCCTGTGCCTTGTGGCCCAGCAAGACAATCGCTTTAAAGCTAACAGAGAAGAACAGCAGAGTCAGAGCACATCTGGCTGCGTGCGCTCTCTGCAGGTGGTCAGCTTGCTGGCTTGCTTCCCTCGGCTCTGAGCCCTTGCTGGGTCTGTGTCTGTCTCTCCCCACCAGAAGGCCATGAGGACAGGTGTGCTCACCTGTCCCATTCCCCACAGTCCTGACACTAGGCAGATGCTCTACAAATGTCTGTCTCACAAACACAGAGGGCGTCTTTAGACAGTTCTCTCCTCCTGGTCTCCGGGATAACACTCTGATGTAACCCAGAGGTGGTATCTTCAGGTCACCAGCCCAGCCAATTTCCTCGCTGCCTGCTCGAGAGCCCTCGGCCAATGCACTGCTCTCTGACACACCCGGGAGGCCCAGGCACCAGGGGACCATGGTGGGCAGCTGGGACTGCTCTTCCACATCCCCACCTTCCCGGTTCCAGGGCTCCTTGAATGGCCAGCTGCTCAGTGCTCTGCCTTCAGCTCTCCTGTGTCTAAGTCCAAAAGCAGACAGTGGGGCCATATGGTAATTCTATGTGTAGTTTTTAAAGGAACCACCATACAGTTTCCCACAGCAAGTCTCATTATACATGCCCATCAGCAGTGCATGTGTCTGTCAGCTTGTCATGCTGTGAGGGCTTGTGTGTTGCTGTGATGCTGAAAGCTATGCCACCAGTGTCTCAGATTTTAGCAGGGCCACCCACGGTGGACAGGTTTTAGCTGAGCTTCCACACCAAGACAGAGTAGGGAGAAGGACCCGGCAGCCCACTCCTGAAACAATTAGCCATTGAAAACCCCATGAATAGCAGAGAAGCACTGTCTAATATAGTGCAGGAAAATGAGAGCCTCAGGTTGGAAGGCATTCAAGAAATGACTGGGGAAGAATTGCCTCTTCAAAATAGAGTTGACCTTAATGATGGGAATGGAGTAAAGCCCCTGGGACCTCCTTTTGCTGATGTGGCATGACTCAAAATGAGAGGAAATATAGTGGCTACAACAATGTGCTCAAACCTAGAAGACCATGTGCATGGCACAGTGTTGGGGAGTGTTTTGTTCTGTTGTACACAGGGTTGCTATGAGTCAGACTCCATTGAACAGCACCTAACAACAACAGAAATGCTAAGGGTTCCAACTTCTCCACATCTTTGCTAACATCTGTTAGTTTCTGATTTTGTTTTGTCTTATTTTCTTCTTCTTCTTCTTCTTTTTTTTTTTTTTTTTTAAATAATAGCTATCCTACTGGGTGTTATTATAGAACCGAGTAAAACAAAATCTTGGACAACTTCAGTCTTTTCTCCAGTTATCATGAAGTTGCGTATGACCCAGTTGTATGGATGTTTGTTTTGTTGATGGTAAGGAGCAATCCATACTGAAGGCTGTGTTCTTTGACCTTCATCAGTAAATGTTTCAAATCCTCTTCACTTTCAGTCAGCAGGGTTGTGTCACCTGCATAACGCAGGTTGTTAATGAGTCTTCCTCCAACCCTGATGCTGCATTCTTCTTCATAAAGTCTAGCTCCTCGGATTATTTGCTCAGCATGGAGATTGAAGAGGTACGGTGAAAAGATACAGCCCTGACGCACACCTTCCTTGACTTTAAGCCAGGCAGTGTTTCCTTGTTCTGTTAGAACAGCTGCCTCCTAACAGCAACAACGACAACTGGTTGTGAAGAGGCACCTTAGTGTGCTTTTGGTCTGCATTTCCCTAATGACTAGTGATGTTGAACGTCTTTCTATGTGCTTATCAGCCACATCTATTTCAAGTTTTTCTGTCCATTTTTACATCAGGTTTTTTTTGTTGTTGTTGCTGTTGAGTTGTAGGAATTCTTTATATATTCTGGGTATTAAACCTTATCACATAATATGATTTACAAATGTTTTCTCTCATTCCATGGGTCTTCTTTCACTCAGCTGATACTGTCCTTTGGTGCATAAATATGTTTTACTTTCATTTTTCCTTTTGATGCCTTGTGGTTTTAGAGTCATGTTGCCAAGTTCAATATCATGAAGCTTTCTCCCGCTTTTTTCCAAGAGGTTACTTGTTCCAAGTCTTTTTTTTGGGGGGGGGCAGTATTTGGGGGTTGAACCTAGGGCCTTGCACATACTTGGCAGGTGCTCTACCACTGAGCTGCACCCCAAGCCCGTTTTTCATTTTTGTTTTGAGACAGGGTTTCGAAGTTACACAGGCTGCCTCTGCCCTTAAACTCGCAACCCTCCTGCCTCTGCCTCTGGAGTGACTGGTATAAGTGCGCAGCACTGTGCCCAGCTCAATCGCTCCAGGTCCTACATTTAGGTCTTTGATCTGGGCACTTTTTTTTTTTTTTTTTTTTGTGGTACTGGGGGTTGATCCCGGGGCCTCACGGCTGCATGCTTTGCAAGTGCTGGACCACTGAGCTGCATCCCCAGCCCTTTTATTTTTTTTGCTTACTTCCTGAGACAGGGTCTCACTAAATTACATAGACTTCCTCTAGTCTCGAACTTGCAATCCTCCTGTCTCCGCCTCCCAAGCCACTGGGATTACAGATGTGTGCCACCACGGATCTGGGCACTTTTTAAACAGGGCTTTGTACTATGAGCTGCCAGGGCCCTGCCCACAGTCCAGCCACACCCTTGCCAGAGAGTGGCTTCAGGTAGGATCTGGCAGATGCTCGTGGAAAGCCCAGGGCTCGGGGGTGAAAGGTGGGAGTCAGGGACTGTGGAGAGGGAATTGGGCCAGAGTGCCCCCTGTATGGTGGTCCCCACCAATATGGGAGTCAAACAAGCACCCAAGCTTCCTCTCCCTTGGGTGAGCAATGCTACAGTGGCTTCTCCACGGTGTCCCCAGGTCTCCTGGAGGACTAAGGACTTGCTGCCCCCCACAGCCACGGACTCAGCAATGTGCTCCTGTGCACATCTCTCCTTTATCTACGCTTCCCAGGGCACCTCCAAATAAACGATGTGCTTACATCTTCTGTGGGCTCCCGCACTCTGGGGATGTGAGACAACCCCCAGCTCTTCTCGATGCGTAAACTCCTCGAAGGCATGAGGTCCTTGAGAAGCTCTACTTGTTTCTCAGCATCTGGCAAATGGCAAGCGCCTAATAGATGTTTGCTGAATTGAATGACTCCAAGTTTAAATCTCCAGATAGACACCAATGCCTGTTCCTAAGACTTCCCGGATCTAGATGTGTGCGTGCACGTGTCAAGGTGGCAGCACAGCTCAGCTTCCGGGCTGTGTGGCTGACTCCCTGGTAGACTCAGCCCCTGCTGAAGATCGGATATTCAAGTGGCATCTGTAGCCAGAAAAGTCTCTTTGACAGACAAACCAAGAACAAAGAAATTCAATCCTGAGCTCCTGGCGCAACAGAGCATCATCTTAACAAATGTTTTGAGCACACAAGAGAAAGAAAAAAGAAAAACAGAGATAAATAAGGGAGAAGGGTCACAGCCTGCTCAGAGACAGTCTGCAGCACCGCAATTACGCCCGCTCCTTAAAATACAAGAGAGATCTTTAGAAAACCAGATGAAATTGGAGTTATTTTCCCTTGCCACAGACCCACCATTCAGCTCACAGAACGGGAATTATGGCAATCGCAGCTGAAGGTAAATTTGTGGTCTAGTTATAAAGAAGCCTGCCTGGGAAGCCATACTGCTAGCGATCACTCCCATAGCTGCAGTTTTCTGAAGATTTTGCTGGATGGGAACAAAATAAAATAGAAAGCTTTATATGTCATATATTTCCCCAGCCATGCAAAAAACAAAAAACAAAACAAAACAAAAAAACTCCAAGTCAAGGGGCCAAGATTGAGGGAGATAGGATTCTTGGGATTTCAGTCCTAACCAGAAGAGGTACCCCAAGGGCCAACAGAGGACTCCCTTTTAATTTTTTTCCTATCTTCAGCAAAACCATAGCCTCACCAATCAGAAATCCACAACCAAACAATTTCCCTCATTTACATACTTAGCGATTCGTAAAACCGAAATGCTGAAAGGTTATAACCCTCGGAACTGAAGAGAGATTTCATCAGTCCCACGGCATTTGCTTATGCATTCCAACCTTACGAGCAAATGTTTACACAAATATACTGATGAACATTTCCTCTGCCCTGCTTTCAGATAATCAATTCCTTATTTATTTCATCTCCAAGAGGGCAAACTCCAGGTCAGGAAGTCTCGCGGGATTTGTATTTTACTTAACACAAAGCAAAATCTGAGCGGTAAATGTTCCAAAGCAACAGGCGGTAAGGAGATGGCTGGACAGCCAACCAGGCCTGCTGCACTCACCCCAGAACACCTCCAGCAAGGGGTGGGAAGCCCATCCTCTGACCCAGAGGATGGAGCGGGGCTTCTGCCCTGCCACACCTCCAGGGAGGGATGGCCGGCTGTATCCTCTCCCCGTGGGGTGAACCACCTGCTCCCACTGCACCAGGCCAGCTGTGGGCTCCTTGACTGTCTATCATCCCATGCGGAGAACCCTGATGCTGAGAGGAATAAAGAGCAGGGCCACACCCAGCCGGCGCACCCAGGTGAGGCGGGGAGGGGGCCTGGCTGCTTCTCAGTCTCCCTGTCTGTCCCTCCCCGGCTCCCGTTGCGTGGTTGCGTGTGTCTCTTCCTCCCATCCTATCTCTGGGAATTATGCAGGCCATCATTCTTGATTAGGAGCACCACAGAGAAAAACACAGCGCGAGCTGGGGATCAGGGATGCCTTGAGAGTGGAGTGTGGGGGGAGGTCCCCTGTTGGAGCCTCCCTTCTTTTCTGTTTGTTAGAAGTTGCTGTATCAGAATTACCCCTGGATCACAACAGAGGTACAAACCGATCGGGGTACTTAAGCGAAAACTTCCTTTCCTGTCTGCCCCAGTTCCCCTAAATGAATGAAGTGGGTCCCATGGCGCAGGAAGAGAGTGCTTTGGTAGAAGAGGGCATTCTCTGACATGGCCCAAGGTTATCTGTTTACACCGACTGGTTCTCCCTCCATCTGCTATGAAGCAGAGTTGGTTTGGGTTTTGTTTTTCATAAAATGTCCACATAATCTCACTTACATTTTGGTTTAAAATCAACAGCAACAATAAATCCAAGGTTACCAAGAGCGAGGGAGAGTGTATAAATAGAAGCTGCACACATAGGATTAAGTGTATAAACACAGCCCAGATCCTGTCTAGGATACCTGCGTGGGAACAGGTGGGCATAAATGTTATCCAGAGGGCTGTGTGTGGACACCTGGCAGAACCCTTAGAGGTCTATTCACACACACCCGGAGGCAGGTGAGTAAAAACCTGAAATCCTAATCCCATGTATGTGATTGTTCAAATCCATGGAGAAGCTGGTCAGCTTGGGCCTATTTAAAAGGCTGGTGACTGATCAGCAAATCTGAACAGCGCCAACTCTCAATTTGGATGCGCGAACACCAAGAGTGATTCAGATGCCCAGAGTCTCAGGCAGTGTTAAAGCCACGTGGGTGCTCCGCTTCTTAGGAGGCAGCATGAATAACAGATTTATGGAGAATTTATAGGCAATCCAAAAGTAATTACAGCAAATCATTACAGTAGGCATTTACACCCAACCGTCCCCAAAGCTTCCAAGAAATGGATACCATCTATTTATTTAAAACCTTGACTTTGTCTCTGTTCAACACATGGTGAAGCTCGTATCTGAGTAGTAAAAGGCCCTATAAGGAGAAAGGAGAAGCAAAGCCAGGTTGGTGCTCTTGGTATCAGGCACGGAATCCATCAACCATGGTGCTTAGGGAAATGCACCTGGGAAGACAGGGCAGCTTTGAGTTCATACCACATAAGGCAAGCATTCACCCTCAAATTATTCCAAAAAAATGGGAACTGCCTTTGGCTGAATCATTATTGCATCTCTTAGGTTAGAAGTACTCTCCAATTCCTTTATTATTTATTTAAATTTATTTTTTTAAAAATGGAGAAGAAATGATAGTGTATCCATGTTGTTAGGTACTGTCAAGTCAGGTCCAACTCATAAGTGACCCTGTGTACAACAGAATGAAACACTCCCTGGTACCATGTCAGTACTTCTCTGCTATTCACAGGGTTTTCAATGGCTGATTGTTTCAGGATTATTCCTGGAGTGGATTGCCACATCCTTCCTCCACTTTTGTGGTACTAGGGATCAAACCCAGGGCCTCCGAGAGTGCAGAGCAGCACTCTATCAACTGAGCTAAATCCCAGGCCCTGTGTATGCATAGTTGCTATTAGTTACATAAGTAACAAAATAACCAAATAAAAATAACTCAGCAAGACAGATGCATAAATCATTTGTTTTTTACAACTAAGCTTCTCTAAAATGTGGCTATTGGTAAGACATTCTAACTTACATTTATATCTTATATACATTTATATTTCTCTTCTTCCAAACCTAGTACAAAATTTATTTTCCTCAGAGTCTTTTCTGATTAATTTTAACACATTCACTAAGATGCTTAATTTGACCTACATACTTTGTTTCCTGAGCACAGAAAAACCATTCATATCTTTACAAATGTTCCAAGACCTTTTTTTTTATATCTTCTAAACAAGTGCCTCTTAAACCTGTGTGTGTACAGGGATCACCTAGAGACCCTGGTCAAATGCAGGTTGTGAATCAACAGGTCTGGGCTGAGAGTCAGTGTTTCCCAGGCAAAGCCTGTTTCCTAGCAATGGTTGGGGATGGAGTTCGCACTTGCCAAAAGGAAGGAATCATCCTGCTAAGCACATTGTGAGTATTCAACATGTGTCAGCCAATTCCTTACCCCCTCACAGTACAACCTGAACTAGCATCACCAGCCTGCGAGTGGCTAGAAGGCAGGTTCTCAGGCCCCACTCAAGATCTGCTGAATCAGAATCTAGGTCAGGAGTCCTTGACTCCCTGGCCACTAACCTGTACCAGTGTGAGTGGCTGGTGAATGAGTGAAGCTTCATCTGTATTTACATAACAAATATAATGTGCTTGAATCATCCTGAAACCAAGAACTATTCCTGCCCCTATCCCTGAAAAAATTGCCTTCCATGAAACCAGTCTCTAGTGCCAAAAAAGGCGGGGACTGCTGTTCTAGGTGCTCACAAGCTAGCAATGCACACATCTTTTCATGGAATATTCATTCAACTTAAGAAGTTCTTGGCTTGGGATTTTATTCTGCTTTGTTATTGTCAGATGCCAAGTTGGTCTGACTCATAGTGACCACATGTACAACAGAATGACACACTCTCTGACACTGTGCCATGCACACAATCTCTTTATGATTGAGCCCATTGTTGCAGTTGCTAGGTTTCTCATTTTGAGTCATGCCATATCAGCAAAAGGAGATCCCGTGGGCTTTATTCCATTCCTGTCATTAAGGTCAACTCCATTTGAAGAGGCAACTCTTCCCCAGTCGTTTCTTGAATGCCTTCCAGCCTGGGGGGGGGGTGTACTTATTTTCCAGCACTATATCTGACATTGCTTCCCTGCTATTTACAGGGTTTTCAATGGCTAATTATTTTGGGAGTGGGCTGCCGGGTCCTTTTCTCTAGTCTGTCTGGAAGCTGTGCTGAAACCTGTCCACCATGAGTGGCCCTGCTGGTATCTGAGATACCAGAGGCATAGCTGTCAGCATCATAGCAACACACAAGCCCCACAGCACAACAAACTGACAGACACATGGAGGTCTTATTCTCCGGGTAGGAGTGTCTTCACCTGTTTACCAATTAGGTGAAAGAAAACATAAAAATTTTGTGTTTTCATGAACATGGCTCAGCAGGAAGCAGTGCTGCGCCGGGTGAAGCAAGGCAAGGCCTGGGGAAATGCCAGGGCAAAGAGGCCAGAGGAAATGTGACATGGGAAAAGGGTCTCCGTGTAATGCCAACACCTGCGGAGAAGGACCCCAGGCTGGGCTGGAACCACAGTCCTGCAGAGGAGACGGATAGAAGCCAGGTGAGCCCTGGCCAGTGGGTGCTCTGGGAGGTCTAGAGAGGACTGATCCACACTGGGGGTGACCAAAATGTGGACCACGACCTGGAGTAGTGAATGGACGCTAGCCGAGGGCAGGTGGATTAGGGGCTGGAGACTAGTCAGGCATTGGTGAGGCATGGAGGGGAAGGTGGGGAAGGTGGGCAGGAGGAAGGCTGAGAATCGAATGAGAGCCCCCAAGGTTGATGGGTTCAGAGGTCAGACAAGGAAACAGACTCTCAAGGTAGGGGATCCTCTCAAAGTCGCACAGCCACCATGCGGCAGAGCTGGGACATAAACCGCAGTGCTCTCCTAACACTGAGATGGAGCCCAAGGGGCGTCCACACCTGAGGCAGCCCAGATCCAAGCTCAGAGAGAGAGGCGGGGCATTGCGGCTATGCTGTCATTTAAACCTCTACCTCTGATGGCACCCTGTGAAAATCCTGGCAACACAGGCCCCTTTGAGTCTAAACCCTTTTGCCTGGATTGGGAGGCATTATTAAGTTTCACCCACTTGGAATTCTTTTCCCTTTCCTGGCACAAGAGGGGACCATCCATCCCTGTGCCCTAGACGTCAGCTGTGGCCACGTGCTGGCTTTGCCCTGTGCAATGTGAGTGGAAGGGACTCGAGCTTCCCTGTAGCACATTCAAGGGCCCTGGTCAGGTCCTCTGTGCCCCCTGTGGTGAGCCTTGTGGTTCCAAGAGAGACCACAGAATGGGGCACTTGACCAGACCCATGCCTGCGCCTTACGGGGAGCACACCACCACCCTGGCCCACCTCGACAGGTGCCCTGAATGCATAGTGGTAGGGAAAATCTGTTCTAAGCCACTGAGATTTGGGGCTGCCTGCATCCCACCACAGTCCCTCACGTCTGCTGAGTGGCTCACCGGCTGTCCTGGACCCCTCTGATCTATGGCCCCCAGCTTTGTGCTTTCATATTCTCCAGTGCCCCTTCTCCACTCTAGTCATGCCGGGTTCCCCACTGCTGTTGGGGGTTCCTAGCTGTGTGTCTGGTTCATGCTCAAACCTCTCCCAGTCCTACACACACACACACACACACACACACACACACACACACACACACACACGTTTTTACTGATGATCTGGCACCACAAACCTCACTGCCATTCAAGGTCAGGCCAAATCCCACCTCCCCCAAAACATTCCCCAGTCACTCTGACCCTTTCCTCCTGATCCCTATAGCCCTCACAGAATATATTACAAATGATGACACTTCAGGGAACACTTGGTTCAAAGAAATTAAGAACAGTTCAGCTCCTGTGCCTGAGAATGCCAAAGGAATCCTGAAATTCACCATCAAAAATATTCTTGGATTAAAAAGGCAAAACAAAAACAAAAGTCCCACTGATAGGTAGCTTATGGGTGAAGACACAAATGTGTAGCGCTCTTCTCATTGCTGGGTCTCCAGAAAAGAAAAGCTAGGGAATTTGGGGAAAGACCCAGAAAACCATTATGGCAACTTCTTGTTAAGTGCCGTTGAGTTAGGTACGACTCATAGAGACCTGATATACAACAGAATGATACACTCCCTGACACTGCACCATGCCACTACTATCATCAGTGCTCCTCTGCTATTCATAGGGTTTTCAATAGCTGATTGTTTCTGGAGTGGGTTGCCAGGTCCTTCTGCCAAGCCTACAGCACCTGGTGTTCCCAGGCGGTGTCCTATCCAAGTACTAACCAGGCCTGACCTTGCTTAGCTTCTGAGATCAGACGGGACCAAATACCTCGGTGGTGTGGCTACAGGCTGTCATGGCAACTGGACAGGCACAAGTGCCTGGTGGGGGAGATGGGTCCTGTTCAGCTGGCCATCAGGGCTGGGAGAAAGGAGCACTGTCTGAACACCCTGGAGCATGTGCAGAAAGGTCAGCGGGGCAGTTCATCAAATCCGAATGATCAGTGATGGAATGTGGTGGCCAGCGTGACACTGAGGCTGGCTGTCAGGCGACTATGCCCAGACAACAGCTTCAGGAAGAGCGAAGATAAATGCATTAGTTTCCCAGAAATAATAAAAGCTGAAGGTAGCCGAGTCTCTTCTGAGGGACAATCCTATGTATCTAGGGTTGACGTGGTAAAGGATAACCATGTTCACTGTGTCCTCCAGTGACACTGAGAAGGAACTGAGCAGGACAGAGGGTTGTGTCCAGCAAGACAAATGTGATGGCTTCAGCCTCATGCACGTCTCTGTGGCACGTTAGCTGCGTGACAGAGGAGGTGAGGGGAGTCGGCCGCCTGCCTTCAAATCCCAGGTTTGCCATGTTGTTATCTGACCTTGGATGAGGTCCTGACCCCCTCTGAGGCTCGGCTTCCTCGTTTGTAGGGCAGGAGGGTCCTGCCCACTCTACAGTGGTCCTGTAAGTCTGCTGTGAAGGAGCAGGGGCGGGGGAGAGTGCGAGGCACTGAGCCCTGCCCAGGTGAATATAGAGGCAGACCCAGGCCAGTCACTGGCGTTTTTACCATGGCCGTAGCTGCTGCTCTTCCCTGTGCTGCTGGCATTTCCAAAGAAATCCATTCTCTTCCTACTGCTAAGAGAATGAAAGCTGTACAAAACCAGGCATACAACTTCGTGTTTCTTGACCTGAGGGTGTTTTACCATGCTTAGCAATTTTTTTTTAAATTTAATAAAATTTCATCATCATAATCAAATAATATCTGCACATGTAGATAAAATGTGCATACATTAATAAAATTAATTTGTGGAAGGTTTCTGATTAAGTTGTAAGAATTGAGGCATTTTAAAGTAAATAATATTCGTAGCTGACCAAGGGGAATTTTATACCGAAGAAATGAAGCCAAGATTTGTTCAATTATCTAGAGAATTCAGACCAAAAAATCCACTTGTACTTTAATCAGCAAGCTTGGTAGCCATGATGCTTCTGGATAGAGCAGATAATGACTATAATTTATGGTGGCTAAGAATTCTATTAATTTTGCTATACCTTTTTTTGAAGTTATATCATTAATTGCTATTAGTGCTTCCTAATCAAGACAGAGCCAGTCACTGGAACAATTAACCTGTTTCTGAAGGTGCAAATAGAAAGAGAATCCATCAGTTTCCTAACGCACCCCCTCCGGTGCACCACCAGCATTGCCTTTTTCACTGAATATTCTTCTACTAAGGACCCAGAGTAGCCACTGTCAGCAATCAAGGAAAAACAAAGAATGTGTTCATTTATAAAGGTCGCTCCTGGCGCTCTGCGGTGAGGGACAATCATTTGTTAACTTAGGAGAGAACCTCAGTCACGACTACAATTTCCACTATCTAAAGACATTAAATGAGCTCCATTCCTGCAAAGAAATAGTCTTCAAAATCCAATTTATTTATGAAATGAGAGGGTGTTGTTTTTGCTGCCAAGCAGTATTCTCTACAGCAGACGTGTCCAGCCCCCAGCCTGCGGGGTGGCAGGCCGCCCACAGAATCTTCCAACATCATGGTTTTAGCATTTCTTTTCTTTGTGATCCCCTTATTATGTAAATGTACTCATTATATTACGTCATTTACACGCAGCCCAACACAATTCCTCTTTATCTGATGCGGCTCAGGGAAGCCAAAAGGTTGGACACTTCTCTAAAGTGACCCAAGTATGTCCAAACAAAGGGGACAAAACAGCAGGAGACAAGGCCTCAGGCATGGGCTGAGTTTAGTTTCTAGACGTGGCAAACCATACACCCTCTGCAATGACACTCCCACCACATTGTCCTGCCTGGAAATAGCGCAGGCTCAGAGTCCCGTGGTCTTGGAGTTGAAGTTCCGGCTGTGCCTCATAGGGAGCTTCTGTTCACTCCTCAGGTCCCCTTTGCTGTATGGGAAATGGGCTATGCCTATCTTACAAGATCATCGTGACGGTTTTTAAACATATGCAAGGTGTGCATAATGTTGCATTTAGCACACAGTTGGTGCTCAATAAAGCAAACACCTCAAAATACCTAGCTAAAAAAAAGCAGAGAAACAAAAGACCCCAGCACGCGCTGAATGAAAAATTCCATTTCAGTAAGTCATGCCATTGCCTTGGAATGTCATACATTTTTAAAAGGATTCTCAAATGCCAACACGTCTAGAATCTTTTACATTTAGTGGGATGTCAGACCTGGCTCTGTGAGATCTCACAGGCAATTTCTGAGCCTCCCAAATCTCAGCTGTGAAATGTGAGTCAGAGAACAGTGTTGGCCCCCACCTACCTATCACACAAAACGTGAGCAGAGGGAAACCCCCTAGTGGATGGAACAGGAAGTTGGCCATGGCCTGCAGCCTCGCATTAGACCTACTGAGGGCCCCTAAGTTAGGCCCTAAGGGTGACTGGGACCTTGGGGTAGACTTTGATTTAGGTTCAAGACTGTCTAAGTCCTCCTGAAAATCTAGCTTCTGCCTACCCTCTCTGCTAAACAAAAATGGATTACTATTCCTGTTTTATGCATAACAACACAGAGACATGGATGAGTCAAGCAACTTGGCTGATGTTACCCAGTTCCTACCTACAGCCATGCCACCCTGGTGTCCAATCTCATCTGATCCTGGAGGCTAAACAGAGCTGGACCTGGTTAGTTCTTGGATGGGAGACTGCCTGGGAACACCAGGTGCTGTAGGCTTGGGAGAAGGACCTGGCTGCCCACTCCCCAAAAACAATCAGCCATCGAAGACCCTATGAATAGCAAAGGAGCACTGACAATAGTGCCAGGCATGGCACAGTGTCAGGGAATATTTTGTTCTGTTGTATATTGGGTCGCTATGAGTTGGACCTGACTCAAGGGCACCAAACAACCACCACCACCCAGTTTCTAGGTGGCTGCAAAAGAATGTGAACTCAGGTCTCTGTGACATCAGCGCCTGTGTTCTCAAACACCACACCCTCCTGCTTCTTGTGAAGCTCCAGCCTGTGCTTTAAGGGGTGAGTTGGAAATCAAAGCAATTCAATGCCATTTTCCTCAAACAAACTCCACAGAAAAATGGGAGCAGACAACAGAGACAAATTTAACCTCTGACAGACAACATGCATAGCATTTGTGGATCACCCATCAGACATTATGCCAGGTGCGGGCGCCTGTACCGTCACATTCAGTGATCACAACAATGCTGGTGGATTTCCTTATTCCTTGCTGAGAGTCTCAGTGTGTCAGCTAAGGGTCCCCTAAGGCAGGAGTCGCCATTCCTCCAGCAGCAGCCCAGCTCTCATATGAATGGTGGGCAGCTAAGAGAAGCGTCATCTGCATTTACACAGTTAAGTGTGAGGCACTGAATCAGCCTAAAACTGTCTTGTCCCGATCTGTGGAAAAATCACCTCCCACAAAACTGGTGCCTGTTGCCAAAAAGGCTGGGGCCCATTGCTAAGGTGGGAGGCACAACCCACCTGTCTGCGAGGCTCCAGGCCCGCACCCTCTCTACTGGGCACAATCCTCTGTGGGCTCCCCCAGGGCTTAGTTAATAGAGAGGTGCACGTGGGTCCCGGGAAGTTAGAGAGGTGACCCGCAGCTTCGAGCAAGCTGCCTGCCTCCCCAGGGCACAAGAAGGGATCACAGGTCTATAAGGCTCCTTGTCAGAATCTCCTGTGGATGGCCCACGGCCTGTGAAAACCACACAACGGGAGACCATGGGAAGAACTGGGGCAAGGTGAGGAGAGTTGGCTGAGCTGGCGTTTCTAAGAGGCAGGGCAGGTGGCTTGCGGGGAACTACCTCTGCGCCTCTGGAGCAGGCAGGCAGGCCGTCCTTTCTCCTGGGGTGGCCCTGAATTTGACAGCAGGACAGATCAGGGGCTCTCAGCTGCCCGCTGCTGTCCCTCTGAGCACCTGCCTGGGCAGGCCAGCGAGGACACACTGCACTCTCCACAGCTGACCTCGTCCAGAGGCCGAGATGTGCTCGTAGGACAGACCCCCGCATGCATTCCTGGCTCTTTTGCTTCTGGCTGGACTGTTCACGCTGGTCACTAGAGATAAATGGTAAGAGGTTCTGACCACGGTAGAGACTCTGTTGCTTTTCCCAGCAACAACCTAAGCAACAGACCACGCTGTGCATGCATAGCTGACTGCGATCTCTGTGCAGAAGTCTGGAAGCACGTCTTCCTTTAGGCAAAGGCTGACAGCAGATCTCCCCTCTGTTTCTCCCGGTTGCTTTTTTCTTCATTGTTTATTTATTTATTTATTTAATTTTGCAGTACTGGGGGTGTTGAACCCAGGGTTTTGCATATGGCAGATAAAGTAGTCCACCACTGAGCTGCACCTCCAGGCCCTTTTTTATCTTTTATTTTGAGACAGGGTCTCACGACTATGCAGTATGCCTCTGGCTTCAAGCCTAAGAGCCTCCTGCCTCAGCTTCCCAAGTGCTGGAATTACAGGCACATGTGCCACTGTGCCTGGCCAATGGTTTCTAACAGTGCTGCTTTAGCTTTTGTGGACCAAAAGGGTCAGTGAGTGCCTTGAAGGCCTTCTCATCCCACTCGTTACACAAATGGGTATCCAGATTGGGCTAGTGATCTACCCCACATTGTCTAACTTAGATACTGCTGTCCAGGAGATTAAGAGTCAAATATAGTAAATGCCTCCTGTGACATCCTTCTAAGACTGTATACACCATTTATTCTCTACCATTTACTCTCTACGTCATTGAGCGGGAATGACAGAATCCATTAATTTGTTTAAGCTCTTCATGAATAATCTTCATGTTATTTTCTTCTTGTGAAATGGAGTTCTTTATGTATGTATGTATATATTTGCTTACTTATTTAGTGGAACTGGAAGCTCAACCCAGGGTCCTGTGCATACTTTGCAAGTACTCTACCACTGGGCTGTGCCCTTATCCCTTTTTAATTTTTTATCTTGACAGAGGGTCTTGTTAAATTGCACAGGCTGCCTCTGGCCTCAAACTCACAATTCTCCTCTGCTGAGTCACTGGGATGATCGGCTTGTGCCACAGCACCCAGACTCCTTATTTTCCAATGCCAGTGATGTTAACAGAGTGTAAAAGTTCTGGAGTTATTGAAGGTTCTTTTTGGGAGGTGTGCTCTGCCTCCCTCCCTGCGTGGATGTTCAGGCAGCCAGGGCTTTGATCCTGCTTATGGCTGGGAAAGGTCCAGGGCCCTCGGCCTCTGCTGCCTGGCCTGCTCCCACCACGTCTGCAGATGGATGCTAAGCCACCACAGGACAGAGAGAGAAAGGAGAGGAAACTGACAGAACCTGTTGTCATAGGTGAAGTGAAGAGGCCAGATCTAGCAGACTGCGGCGTGCTGGAGAGCCTGGAGCTGATGCCTGCACCTCAGCATCCAGGGAAAATCACAGTGACCATAATTAGGACTGTGGGTCTGAGACCTGACGGGCCTGACAAGTGGGTTATTCACCATGCATGCACAACAGGGAAACAAATGTCCTAAGTGGGGAGAGTTATGGCAGACAGGAGGAGGGGAATGGGTGAGGAGATTCACTATTATCCTTAGGGCCACTTTGTAAACTTGAAAATTAACATGCCAAAACTGAGGGATGCTCGCAGAAGAGGGATGGACTAATCAACACCAAGGGAGCGCCACAAGCCCAAGGGGAGGGCAGCTCCTCCTTGCCTCTCAGGAAACCTGGACGACCATCCCCACGCCATTTTCATCCGTTCAAATTTGAGGGGAAGAGACCCAAAGGGGATGGCTGGTGGCATCATCTCGTCCCTCTTGTCTGGTGGTGAATTCAAACTTGCACACGACCAGGGACCAGGATCCCCCAAGACAGCGCCCGTCCTGGCCACACCACCACGGGGAGGGACGGCCACCTCCATCCACCAAATGTCCAGCGCCATCCTCTTGCCTGAGCCAAACACGATTGGAGTCTTTCAAGAAGTCACCCGGCAGCCAGCCCCACAGCCCAGCGTCCTTAACCTCCATATCCTCCACACTGCTACATCCACCTCCTCACAGGTGGCTCCTGGCACCCCAGAACCAGGCAGGAGTCTGGCTGCTCCCTGCTCCCCAACACCACCCCAGCCTCCCTCCTGCGATGGCCTTCCTTGCACCTGTAATTCCCTGTGGCTGTTCTCCTTGGGTAGGAGACTGCCCGGGAACACCAGGGGCTGCAGGCTAGGGAGAAGGACCTGGCAGCCCACTCCCGAAACAACCCGCCAAAATAAACGAAAACACAAAGGAACTTTTAAAACTAGCCCCAGCAATAATGTTCATAATAGTAAAAGTCCAAACACAAATGGATCAAGTTAAAGAATATGAAGAAATGTCTCCTATAAATAGAATACTTCAGGGAATTTCTGAATCAAATTGATTCAGAAAATCTGAATCAAATAAAACACTGGCAAAGAGTCAATAACATGCTGTAAGCAGGAAAACGGAATAATCTGAAATCAGGAAAGACTGGTTTTGGATGAGAATATGATCACCAAAATTAAAAATGCTATAGAAGCCCCAAAGAACAGACTGGATGGTACATAAAACCAAATCAGCGAACTGAGCTGGAAATTCATTTGAGACGTTCTACTCAAATTCAGAGAAAATAGATCAAGCGAGCTCTGATGTAAAGATAAGCAAAATGGAGGATAGATCCAAGAGATCCAATACAAGAAAAAGGGAATTCCAGGTCAATGCAGTCAGTGGAGGAGAGTTAAAGAAACTAACCACGTGGAAAACCCTCCCTGACTAAAAAAACAAGAACGTCTTCAAATGAAAAAGACTGGTCAAGAAGCGAGAGAGGGAGAGCCACGCAGTCACACCCCAGCAAAATGCCTGAGCTTCATGGAAACATAAATAAAATCTACAAAAGTGCAGAAGGTTAATATAAGGTACTGGCTCAGAGAAAACAAAAGTTAAAACTGAAAAACTCCAGCTTTCTCCTCTCCAATATGAAATACTAGACCAGAATGAAATCACATCAGCAGAATCTTAATGGAATTAAACTGTCTGTCACAAAGTCTTTAAAAGTAGAGGTCACTGGCCATGCTCCCTTCTCACGATATCCAGGCCATTGCTCCAAGGGACTCTGGTGACATCCACATAAGCATTTATCCAGGGAACCAATGCACAGCCCCTGCTGATTCCTGAACAGAAATAGGCAACATGGAGGAAAAGGGGATTAAACATGACTCCTGCCATTTGGCCATGATGGATGAAGTCACATGGGGACAGATCTCTAGGGGGCTTTGGAAGGTCCATCTCCTAACAGACCTCACACCCTAATTCAAGCCCCAGAGCCATTTCACAGACTCTTGGCTCCACGTGCCCTCGTCCACGACAAAGCGCTTTTCCAGGTGCAGATTGAGTGCCCGCCTCCTGGCTCACAGCACGTCTTGTCAAAGTGGGTGGGCTCCAGTTCCTTTCTCTTCTCTCCTCTCTCTCTGCTGTCTGCTGTCTGCCCTCTGCTGTCCCCCAAGGTGGCCATGTATACCCGTCTCCTCCACTGGGGCAGCTCCAGGCGAGCCTCCATTTCCTTTGGGCCACCGTCTTCTCTGTCTATCCCAGATACTTCTTCTAGAAGCCAGCTTAACTCTACTGCTCTTGCTGGCTTTACCTTCCCCTGGGAATAGAAATATTCTTATGTCAGTCCACCCAGAAACCGAAGTCTTCCCAAATTCCTTTCCAAGTGCATCTGAGCTTCTGCAGGTGCCTCACTTTTCTCTGTGATTACACCTTAAACACACACTATCTTTCAATGCACCCTGTGTGCATCCTCTACTATAACCTCTGTGTTGGGTACACATTCATGTGTACGCCAAAAATAAGGACCAAGGTTTTGCTGCCAGGTTCCCAGACCTGTGTTCCACGTCTTCCTGGTAACAGTAGGAGCGCTCCCGCCACGGCACATTTTGAGCTACAGATTAGATGGGACTGAACTTGGGCTGGGGAGGAGAAGCTGGTCAGCTCTGAAGCCCACCGCTGGCTGAAACCCCACGCTCAACCTCAAGTCCATGGCCACCTACACGCAGCTGGCCAACACTCAGGACTGCAGGAAAGCATCTGTCAGACACCTTCTCAAGCGTTTCCTCTACGAGGCAGGCGCTGCCACCAGTACCTGGGCTGGGTGGTCAGGAGAGAAACCAAGTCTGGTGGCAACAGAAATGACCACCGTAGACAGATGATGGAGAGTGGGGAGCAAAGAGGTGACGTGTGATCCTGAGGAGTTTTTCTCCTTCTTTCCTTCCTTCCTTCCTTCCTTCCTTCCTTCCAGACAGGGCCTCACTACGGAGCCAGGCTGGCCTTGGACAGGGCCTGCGGGTTCTGGACCCCCCGGACCCATGGGCACTCCCCTTTCCATCTCTGTGCTCCCTCTCTCAGCTCACGCCCTTCTGGTAGCTCATCTGACATACTGCAAAGCCGTCCTTCAGTGTGGGCTGGCTGCACACAGGGCCTGCACAGTCACCCGGAAACACTCTGGACCCAAACTCCACCTGTGAATGCCCACAGCACACAGAAAAGAGTGCAGAAGTTGAGGCAGCCCTGGCATGAGTGTCCCCCATGGATTCCAGGCCCATGTCCCATCCCTTCCCCAACACAAACTGGCTACCCACCACAGTGGGTGCTCCCCAGGGGTCCCCATGCCTCTGTCTGCTCCGCCCTCTCCCCTGGTCCTCTTAACTCCATCCCTGCATCCTGAAAACCTCCAATGACTGTCACCTCCTGAAGCCTTCTTAGAACTGGCACCTCCCCCAAGCTAACGAGGGGACCCTCTGTTCTGCCCCGGTTCTGATCCTGGTTTTGCTGGTCTCTCCCGGGTCTGAGACATGAAGGGTGTGTGTGCCCCAGTGTCTGATGCAGCGTCTGACGTGGAGCAGGTCCTGGTGAATTAATTCCATCTTACAGACCCTGAAAATACGGCAAATTCCTCCAATCTAGGGGACACTAACTACCCCACTGGGCCACAAAAAAATGTCGGCTCAGTTCCTAAATCAGAATCTTCAAGACTGCTAGTGGCGGACGGTCTGTTGGAAATGGGATGTACGGAGCACTGAGTGTGCAATGGCACTTAGTTCAACCCCTTGGTACCGTCAGTGCTTCTGCCAGCTCTCTTAGCTTGTCAGGGAGAGCAGAGAGTGACTCTCGTCCCTCTGGTCTTTCCCTCTCTGTCCCCTCCAGCCACCATCTGTTATCACTTCATGGGGTAGGGCAGACGCTTGACCTGCGACACTAGGTGGGTCCTACGGCCTCAGCAAACTTCTGATGTTCAGAGTAAAAGCTATGTTGGCAAACCCCACAGGCCCCAGATCCAGCCCTTCACCCCAGGATTCGACTTTGCAGAGGACCTCATGGTTCATGGGTCGCTGGTGCGCACTCCTGATGGCCCGGGGAGAGAAGCCTGGCTCTTCTGGTCTGCAGAGAGCGCTGGTCATGGGAGAAGGTGAAAGGAAGCGGAGGGAGATAAAGCAGCAGAGATGGATGGCGTGAGATGGGATATAGTTAATAATAGTAATTACATTAGTGATAGCATGAATTATTCATATTTAGTTAACAGTCATTATATTAGCAACGATAGTATGGTGAGGAGTTAATGGGCTAATGATGATTGCATTGAATGTTGTAATAATAATAGATAGACGAGTAGTTCTACGTTGAGAGGTGAATGTGAGAAGAAGTGAAATGCAGGCTGTAATTGCAGCGGACGTGTTCACCAGGATAAGTAGCGCGAGAAATGATGGATGCGGAACACTATCAGAAGGTAAACTGAGCCTGCTAATGAAGGTTTCCAGGAGCGCCCCTCACCCATGTCACGTCCTACGGAGACTGTGGCTCCGGAGGGCTCTGAGACACTGGGGAGTGGAGGTGGAGGTTCCCACGTTCCCATGGCTCCCACATTCCCCAGCAAAGATCCTCCCTGGAGCTTGAGGGCAGGAGGCAGCATCTGGGGAGCTGACCCACGCCCAGGCAGAGGGAAAGTGTGAGCTGTCTCTGCCCAGAAGACTCCTATGACCACCACGTGGGCCAGGAGATCGGCTAACGTGGCCCTGACATGGAGAATGGAGTTGGAAGAGAAGCTGTTTCTGCTTTACTGAGAGTTTCCAGAACCTGTGAGCCCCAAATCCTCCCATCTGCCCATGGGGACCCTAACCCTGAGTGCAGGAGTGTGCGTGAACGGTTCCGTGGGCACGCTGTGTGTGTACGTCGGAGGGTAATTCTGAGATGAGGCTGCTAGAAATCACAGTTATATCTGGGATGTCCTTGTTCTTCCCTCCCAAGAGCTCTGGAAATAAAAGGCGAGACTCATGTGTTTGATTTGATCGCCAGTTGTGAAGAAGTTCCTCTAAGCCTGATCAAGGAGTCTGGCTCGTCGGGCTTTACTCAGACATGAGCCATGACTTCCTGACACCCTGGTACTTCCTATGCCCATCGCCACCCACCCCTTGGGTCATTTCCACTGAGTCCCCTACCAGGCCTGCCCTTTCCCCTGAGCACAGGGAGGCACTCTTTAGAACCCCCAAAGAGACCAGGCCTCACCTTGGGAATTCTCCCCCATGCTTCTTCTTGTCCTGGCTACAGGTATCTTTCATATCTCCCCTGGGCGATAAGGGGTTAAAAATTGAGACTTATGCTAGCAAGTGACTGATTTTCACTCATTGCCAAGGCAAACTCAAAACGATAAGGCTAGAAAGAATTTTGAAAATGTGCGGTCTGTGAAACAGATTCTCTGTTTTTAAATACTACTTCAGAATTCATGTGATTAAAAAAATAATAGTCAATTGTGTTATAGTCAGTTTGCTAAGGGGGGGTAGTGGAGGTTTTTGATGGAGAAGACTTGCCTTGCTTTGTAAGCCTCTGGGCCTGGAACAGTCATCAAAATGGTAAAATGCCATTCGAGACTCAGCATGATGAGCAATTTTACACAGCAAGTCTGTGGCTGTGCCTACCACAGGAACTGCTGTAGAAGCTAAAATTATCCATCCATCTGTCCATCCATCTACCTCTACCTCTATATATCATCTATAACTTTCTGCCTTCCATCAGATGGAAAGTAATATGAAGTATAGAATAGAACATGGAAGAAATATTGCCAAGTTTCTCTAATATGATTATTTAGTAAGAAAACCCTGCTATTCAATATTTTTTCTAGAAATGCAATCCACATGCACACACAGAGGCAAAGTGCACGATGCAGGTGAATATGAATAATTCCCAGCCAGTCACTAAGTAATTACTTGAGGCCATATGAAACCTCACCTAGGAATTGCTTAAAGTGACTGATGCTCCCGTCACATACACGAGCAGTCAGTTTTCCGTTGTCTGTTAAGACAAAGCGCATAAATAATCCCTTTTCTACAGAGCAATAAGGGGTAAGACGATAGACCTCTCCGAGTTTAATCTCTCTTCCCTTGGAATGGAGATGGTAAAGAATAAAGAAATGAACAAACAGCAGGTGGCAAAGTGAAGAAGAAGAATGTCTATGAAATGAATACTTCTTCCCAATGTGACCTGGTCAAGCCAGGGATTCACGGGGGTGCTCTGGGCAGAAGGTGACAAAGTGACTGTGTCTCACCCAATTCCAAACTCTTGAGGGGACTGTGTGGATTTCCATAAGGACTGGAAGTTGTCCCCAGAGGGGGTCTGTCCAAACACCAGTTCTCCAGCGCACACTGACCAAAGCCTCCCCGACTCTGTGTAGGTCTTCCCATATGGCTCAACCACTTGGCTTTGCTGAAGGCCGGGGAGAAGGGGGAGAGGCCGGGCACTGCTTTCTCTGGCCAGCCCCACCGGTCAGGTGCATGGAGACTCTGTTGTCTGGAACACCCTGCTGCCTCCTCGTGCCCCTGGGGACTGATTCTGGCTTCCAGGCCCAGGGTGAGTAAAGGTTGCAGGGGTAAGGTTTCTGAGCAATGCGCCTTCCCAAGTCTGCAGAGGACCTGTGTGAGGGGAGTCTGACAGCGGCATCCATATCACCAACACCCACGTGAACCGAGTTCAATCTCACCAGCCACAGAAAATATTCCTTCCAGACACTTCTGGGGAGAATTCTTTTTAAAAGGCCAAATGATTGCCAAGGTGTCACTGAAATTCTCACAAAAGCAAGGAAGCTAAGCAGTCAGATCATATGGATGTTTCTCAGCATTCCATTTAGCTTTTAATTACCCAATGTGCTGGGCTGGCTCCTCTGGAGCTGATACATAGCTTCCTGTCACCGTGACCATCACAGATACCCAACAAGCTGTCCTGAAGCAAAAAATCATTTTGAAATGCGAGTAGGGAAAGATTACCATACCTGTGCAGGAGGAAGCCTTTGAACGTCCTGGCCCTAGTCATTTGAATGCTCTTTATAAAAATAGCTACAGCAATTAGACCACATTTGTGCGCGATTGCAAACACAACCTTCCTGAGCTCCTGGAGCAGGCAGGCAGCTGTGCATTGCTAACTGGGTGCTCTTTCTCCTTTCTGCCACCTTGCTGGGATTTCAAAGCAGTTCCTCCATATGTATCCACGTTCCCTCCATTTTCCCTGATGTTTGACACACCAATCTCCGCCCCCTCCCTCAAGCTCAGAACATAGAATATTATAAACATTTCAATGATTTGCCATGAAGCCAGTAAGACAAAATAACAGAAGATGAGCAAGAATGAAAAAAAAAAAAAAAAAGAGCGAGTACAATAATAACACAGACCCAGCCCAGCATATTGCAGCGGCAGCAACTTGCAACTAATTATGATAAAGACACAAATGAACTGGATAATGCAAATGCCTTCCACCAGCTAGGAGGGATGCTGCAAAGAGGCTTTCACCAAGTGCAGAGTGCTGAGCTCTCCCTGGCGCTGGGTCTTTATAATTGCCTCTTACTTTGTTTCAATATCTGCGATAGACTCTTTCAGCTTTATAATTAGAGTGGGGCGCTTCTGGAAAGGTAGGCATGGGGAAGGAAGGCAGCGAGGGCCAGTGGAAAAGCGCACCAGGCTCCAGGCTGCCACTAGCCAGATGTGTGACCTGGTGCACATCAGGGGCCTCTTACTCTGCCTTAGAGGTCGGTGGAAAATTTGACAATGAGAAACATGGAGGAAAAGCAAAGGGAAACGGTTAGGGGTCAGCACTGTCCTGTCCCATTTTGTGCCTACTGAAGACAGGAATATTGCTAGGTGCCATGAAGTCGGGGCCGACTCACAGTGACCCTGTTACACATTCCCTGGGTAGTTACCACACGTCTCTGCCAGCCTTGCCTCTCGCTCTGCTTCTGCTGCAGGACTCAGTGTGTGTTGAGCCATGTCCTGTGGGATACGGGTGCTGGACTCCTTATTTGTTCATTCAGAAATACAGAGCTGGGAGCAATGGCGCACACCAGTGGTCCCAGCTACCCAGGAGGCTGAGGTGGGGGCGCTTGAGCCCAGGAGTGTGTGACCAGCCTGGGCGACTCAGAGAGACATGGTCTCAAACCCCCAAGCCCCAGAAAATACGGATGCCCCACCATGTGCCAGCTGCTGTGAAAAAGAGGCTTTGTGGTTGAATAAATGTCGGAACGCCCCCCTTGTCAGAGTTCACATGACATGCATTGGCACAGGAAAGCAAATTCTGGAGGAAATACAGCCAGCCTCCCTCCCTAGGGCCCAGGAAATCCCACTTCTTTGTCTTCCTGCTACACAGCTGCAGGAGTGGCCCTTCGCCCTTGACCCTTCCGTGAGGTCCTGGAATAGCAAGACCCACTCAAGTGCCTGTGGCCTGGTTCATTTTCTAGACTTAGCTCAAGGGCCCTGGGTTCCAGGTGGACCAGCTGTGCCCATGCACCCCTCACACCCAGCCTCTGGGGCACACCTTGCGTGTCCTCATAGCAGGGCGAGCTCCTCACCCACCTCCCCAGGCCAGAGATCTGCACCCGCATTGGATACGGCACCACCTACTATGAGGGCAGTTCTCTGCTCCCTTTTAGACTCCTGGGGGGCAGGCCCCTCCATCTTCCTCTCACTGACCTTCATCTTCTCTGTGACCTTCTGCCCCAACACCGAGAGAACAGGGGTCAGGGGAAGGGCTGGCTCCCTGGGCTACTCACCAGCCACAGCCCCTGGGGCCCCCAAAAGTCATATGGTACAACACAATCACTAAAGTGACATATTAGGAGCTGGGGTGTTAGGGGGATGATTGGTGTCTTTGTAAAGAGGTGCCAGGAAGCTCCTTCGTCCCCTCCGTGGTTTGAGTAAACAGCGAGGGGGCATCCTGTGAACCGGGTATGAGTCCTCGCCAGACTCTGAAGCGCTGGCACCGTGACCTTGGACTTGGCGCCGGGAGAGATAAGTCCTATTGCTCATGAGGCATCCAGCCTGTGGGACGTTATCATACTGGCTGAGCACACTAAGACGGAAGGTCCCCCAGTTTTCCTCACATAGGAGCATCGGCTTTGAGTCCACACAAGCCTGGGCTTGAAGGACAGCTGTAGCTTGGGCAGAGCAGGTCACCTCAGTGCCTCTGCGGCTATGCCACATTCACACTGATCCAGGGTTGGTAAAGGCATCACTTCAACTTCTGCCCCCATTCAAAAAGAGAGGCCCCGTGGAAATCTCCAGCTGGGCTGCACTGGGCTCCACTACCTTCAGAGCCACAGAGAGTCAAGGCTGTGGTTTTGGCTGGGGGGGCCTTGCCTAACAGGTGTGCGAGGAGAGTGGGGAGTAAGGGTGCTGGCAGTGTGGGAGCCAGGGGTGTGTCTGAACGTGAAAGAGGGGCCCCAGTGCCCCGGGAAGAGGCCCACCTTGCTCTGCGGCATGGGCCATGTTTATGGGGTACAATAGGATGTCGATTATGCAGACTAATTGGGGATTTAACGATCCGAATAATCCATTTTTCCAGATAATTGATCATGATGGATGCCAAAAAGAGGACTCGTCAGCTCCTCAGGCAAAAGGGCCAAACGACTGGCCTTTCAGGTGACTTGTGTTCAGAAAATTAACATTGAAGCCTGCAACAGTGCAGTGGAGAGATGGAGACATCCGATTCTACACCTTCCAACCCAGTGCACCTGGACGGCACATGGTGCAAGGAACACCCCAGGCCCTGGGCAGGCCTGCCTGGAGCACTGTGAAGGCTTCCCGCCGGGTGGTGGCAGTCACTCAGCAGAGTGGTGTGATTGGTCACCTAAGGCTCTTCGAAGACCTAGGGATGCTCAAGTCCTTCCCCAAATGCTAAGGAGACGATTGCCCCAACAAAACACTGTGGCCGCTTCTGGAAACATTCCACAGTACACAGCTGTTTTCCCTATGCATGCAAATTCTCTAACACAGAGGCTTTACAGACATAATACTGTTTAAAAAATGTGCCTGGCAAAAGACAATTTTAAACAGCGTATTGTATGGCCGCGGTGCAGAGGCACAGCAGAATAATCTGCGTTTGCTTTGTCTCTCTTTGAGTGCTCAGATTCTCTCTGCTGTGGCTCTGAGTGCCAGAGAACAGAGCCACAGAGCAGTGCACATTCCACAGAAAAATAATGTGGCTGGCTGCTGATTCAGCACGATGCAGGGAGCCGTTCAGACACTGGGCCCTTTTTTTTTCTCTGCAGAAAAACACAACAATTCCACACCAGCCTCGCCAAAAAGTTCACAGTCCCTTCAGATGGCCTTTCGGTCCATGAGCGCCTTTATGATTTCTGTGCATTTTAAATGAACCTTGCCCTTGGCCCCGACTTTCTCATCTGAAATATTCACTTCCCTGGGGGTACAGATGAAGAATAATCCCTACTGCTCATTATATGTTTTCAAGGCTGCATTTTGAGCCTGTTGTATTCAGCTTTTATTCAAAAGGGGTTGATTTATGTATGAACTAAAGCAAGCAAGGTGTAGAGAAAGATAAAGCTGTCGATCACAAGAAGTAAGAGCTGGTTCTTTAATCACCGAGCTTCCTCGTAGTAAATATGAAAATATTCACACCAAGAGAATGTGTCTTTGTTTACCCTTGGAAATAATCCAGCCTCATATTGAATACTGCAAAGAGCCAGCTCCGTCCACACAAACTTGATATTCGCGACATCACAACATGGTCCCTGTCCTCGGAATGCTTCCCGTGTTTAACATCTGTGGGAGGCAGGGGTGTGCAGATGCACTGAAAGGTCAGTTTGCACTGCTGGGTGGCCACACTGGCCCCACAAAGGGGGCTCCTGGACAGGCACAGACCCCTGGGGCCCTGCTTCGCCC
This sequence comes from Pedetes capensis, assembly GCA_007922755.1. NCBI lineage: Eukaryota > Metazoa > Chordata > Mammalia > Rodentia > Pedetidae > Pedetes > Pedetes capensis. The sequence goes on from VMDO01000700.1 coordinate 115,353, forward strand.
ACCACTTGGCACATCTGTGGACAGCACCGTCTGCAGGCTGGAGGGGCACCAAGGCTGTGGCTGTCCAGTCACCACCTAAGCGCTGACTTCAGAACAGAGGCAAAGTGGGGGGCAGCAATACCCAGAAAGGGAGTGAAGCCAAGAGTCTGATGAGGCAGAGTGTGGGCATGGCGGTGCCCGGGAACCTTCCCATCACTGGTGCCAAGGAACATCCTATTTATTGAATTATTATTTGTTTGTTGGTTTCTTGTTACATAGCCCAGGCTGTGTTTCCCAGGCTGGCCTGGAACTCGCTATGTAGCTCAGGCTAGCATGGACCTGAGGATCCTCCCATCTCAGCTGCACCCCCACATCCAGTGCTGGGATCACAGGTGTGGCCACCACGCCAGGCTCCTCCTCCAATCTTGAGATAAAGTCTCATAAGGTTGAGACAGGGTTTCAGGAGGCCCAGGCTCACCTGCAACTCAGGGTCATACTGCCAAGGCCTCCTGAGTGCTGGGATCACAGGTGTGGCCACTGTACCCAGCTTCCAGTTGTGTTGTTGTTGGGTGCTGTTGAGTCGGGTCCAACTCATAGCAACCCTATGTACAAGAGAATGAAGCACTGCCTGACACTGTGCCATGCCCAGCACTATGTCAGTGCTTCTCTGCCATTCATAGGGTTTTCAATGGCTGATTACTTCAGGAGTGGGCTGCCAGGTCCTTCTCCCAAGGCTACAGCACCTGGTGTTCCCAAATAGTCTCCCATCCAAGGACCAGCCAAGCCAATCCTACTTAGCTTCAGACATCTAACGGGATGAGATGCCACAGTAGTGCAGCTGCAGGCACTTCCAATTTAAGAATTTATTCTAAGAATAAACAAGCATCAGGGCAACCAAGGCGAAGGTGTGCCAAAAGGCACAGTCCAGTGGCTGGCCTCACCCAGTGTCCACCTGAGAGGACAGGGCCATTACAGGTGACCTCCCCTGCCTGGCATCACAGGTGACCTGTCCTCCTCTGGCAGAGCCAAGCCATACTGGATTCCAACATGACCTGCATTGGTAGAAAGAACAACTAGGGCAGCAGGAAGCTCCACTTGTGTCTGTAAATGTGGCTCACTGTCTGTCTATTCCAGAGCATCCCCCAAATAGATTCTTTCCCTCCTGGGTCCCCCAAAGAATGCTCCCTCCTCCTGGCTTCTGCTCAGGATACCTGCAGAGCAGGTGAATAAATTGATCACATATCTTCTTACAAGAGTGTGATTTCCCCTTTGACATGAAAATACATGAAGAGTGATTTGGAGGGAAAAGACAACCTTCCACATAGACTCAAGTGCGGTGAGGGTTTGAGTGATTAGCTGCGCGAATATTCGGGGGAAGGGAGAGATTAATGATGCTGTGCCAGCCGGGGCAGGCCTCAGAACATCACCCTTCATGGGGTCCTTCTGCATGGACCACTGCGCTGCCTGCACCACGGACGGGCCCTGGCCAGCAGCATAGGAAGGGATCTGTCAGCAATGCCTCCACGCAGACCTGGAGCAGGACCCAGACCAAGTGGATAATCTCCCGGACCTGGCGACATGCCCCGGAACCCTGCCTTCCTCATTGCCACATACACCTGTGCGAGGAATTTCCCTCACTTATGCGAAACTAAGTGAGCATTTATTTTTTGTGGCCCAGTGTGCAAGGGGTGTTAGACACACAGCAGGCATCATCCGGGTGTGAATACAGCACCACGAACGTTCTGCGCGTTCCTCTCCTACAGCGCTCAAACATGGCTCTGCAATCTTTTCTCTCTGTGCACATCTGTTTCCCCAAGCAGGGTCCATGCCTGCCTATTGCGCTATCACAGGTTCGAGCCCACTGTGGACATTCAACACATGTGGTGAGAAAGGAAAGCTGCACTGCAGTCAGATGTGACACAAAAGGCTGAGACATGATGCACCGATGCAGCAGTGAGCGTAGCATTGAATCAACAGCACCTCCAACCCTACACAAACCAAGCGACCCCTCCTGAAACAGTCATAACATGCACGCACACAAGCACTTGTCCAAATCACTTTGTCCCACTGAAAATCACATTGGAGGGACAGGGGACACATGGCTGAGCAAGGAGTAACATAAGCAGGGCAATTCCAGGGCTAAAATGCATTGCCTTGGACTTTGGATATCACATGTGTTCATAAAAATATAGAAGCAAAATGATATGGAACCCTCGCTATCTCTGCTGTGTGAGGGCTGGGCCTTTGAGATTTATTTTATCTTGCTAAGAATCTACTTTAAAAACAAGGCCTGGTGTGGTGGTGCGTGCCCATAATCTCAACACGTGGGGGGTTCAAGCAGGAGGACTACAGATTTGAGGCCAGCCGGGCTACACAGTGAGTTCAAGGCCCGCCTGAGCTACATAGTGAAACCTTGCCTCAAGCAGATGAATGGACAACCCCCCCCAAACAAACGGAAACAAAAATGTAAAATGACCGTATGATCCAGCAATTCTGCTCATAGGTACATATCCCAAAGAATTGAAAACAGACTCAGATACGTATTTGTATGTGAATGATCACTGAAGCATTACATACTATAGCTAATGGTGGAAACAACCTAAATGTGCATTAACAGGTAAACAGGCAAATAATAATTGTGGTATATCCATATAAGAAGTATTGTTCAGCTATGAAAAGGAATGGCATTCTGACACATGATACCATGAAGATGAACCTTGGAAACACTATGCTAAGTAAAATAAGCCAGATTCAAAAGGGGAAACACTGTATTTTCCCACCTATATGAAATATCTGCCTGTAGGCATAGCTCCCCGTGTCTAATCTTGTCTGATCTCAGATGCTAAGCAGGGTTGGGCATGGTTAGTCCTTGGATGGGAGACCACCTGGAAATACCAGGTGCAGTAGGCTTGGGAGAAGGACCTGGTAGCGAACTCCAGAAACAATCAGCCACTGAAAACCCTATGAATAGCAGAGAAGCACTGACATAGTGCCAGGCATGGCACAGTGTCAGAGAGGGGTTCATTTTGCTGTACGTCAGGTTGCTATGAGTTGGACCTGACTCAATGGCACCTAACAACAACAAACACGTTTAAATAGGAGTTCTAGAAAGAGACTAAAGCAAGTGAAAGAAAAGCAATATTCAGGAAAAACATAGCTGAGAAGTTAGAATTGACAAAAGACAGATTCTTCAGGCATAAGAAACCGTGGTTTATTAGCAGGAGAAAATAAACTGCCTGGTTAAACTGCCAACAGCAAAGACAAGGGGAAAACCTTAGACATAGCCTGAGAGAAAGATTACCTGCAAAAGAACAATTGAGCTGACAGCAGATTGCTTATCAGCAAAATAAAAAGGCTAGGAGGAAATAGAATAACAGTGTCAAATGGTTGAGAGAAAGTAAACTTTCATCCTAGAATTTCATACGCACCCAGACTATTACTCCCGAAAGAGAGTGAAATCACCTACAATGATACAGAAACACCCACCCACACACTCACTGTGGCATGAATTTCCACAGAAAAATATTGAAAACAGTTTCAGTGACCATGTATAAATATGTAGCAGCAGCAGAAATAAAGAAAAAAAGAAAGAAAGAAAGAAAGAAAGAAAGAAAGAAAGAAAGAGAGAAAGGTAGGTAGGTGATCATCTCTAAGAACTGTTGTGGACTGATTTCCAAAATAATATTTTCAGTCACATCACATGGTTGTGAAAGCTGGGCAGTGAATAAGGGAGACAGGAGAAGAACTGATGTTTTTGAATTATGGTGCTGAAGATGAGTATTGAATATATATAGACCACCAAAAGAACCAATAGATCCGTCCTAGAAGAAGTACAACTACAGTGTTCCTTGGAAGCAAGGATGGCTAGACTGCATCTGATGTATTTTGGACACGTTGTCAGGAGGAATCAATTCCTGGAGAAGGACATCATGTTTGGGAGGGTGGCAGGTCAACAACAACAACAAAAAAGGAAGACCCTCAACCAGATGGATTGACACAGTGTCTGCAACAGTGGGCTTAAACATAAAAAAGATTATGTGCCTTGCACAGTGTTGGGTAGATTTTTGTTTGGTTGTACATAGGATTTCTACGAATCAGATCTGGCTCAATGACACCTAACAACAACTGAAGAAAAACAAGGTGCTGGTGAATGCATATGGACACAAAATGTGTGCGTGTTCATTGAGGTACAATTATGTGTCATTAAAGCCACCATTTTAAAGTGTATAATTGACTGGGTTTTACTATGTATTATATTATGTTATCAAAGTAGTGTGCCACTAGCAATTCCAGAACATTTTTGCCACCCCCAAAAGAAACCGTATGCCTGTTGGTAATCACTTTCTACTCTCCTTCTCCCCTGAACCCCCGGCAGCTACTGATCTACTTTCAGTCTGTATGGATTAGTCCATTCTGCACATTTCATGTAAATAGAATCACACAGTATGTGGGCCCTTGCATCTGGCTTCCTTCATTTCGCATAGCATTTTCAAGGTTTCTCTGTGTTGGACCATGTGGCAGGGTTGTGTTGCTTTTTATGGATGACTAAGATCCCACTGTGCGGCTGTTGTTAGGTGCCGTCGAGTTGATATCCGACTCAGCGACCCTGAGTACAACAGGTGAAACACTACTGTCAGTGCTTCTCTGCTGTTCATAGGGTTTTCAATGGCTGATTGTTTTTTTGGGAGTGGGTTGCCGGGTCCTTCTCCCAACTGTGTGGCTAGAACATATTTATTTCATTTTTCCATTCATATGAGGACGGACAGTTGGGTTTTCGCCACCTTTTGGCTGTTACAAATAGTGCTGGTAAGGACACTCCTGTGCCAGTCTTTGTGTGAATGTAGGTTTGTGGCTCTGTTCATGACGTTCTCAGGAGTAGGACTGCTGGCTCATATGCTATCTTTATATTTAACTTTTTGAGGAAATGCCAAACTGCTCTCCGCAGCCGCTGTGCCATTTCACAATCCCACAAGCAATGGATGAGGGCTTTCTTTCTCTACTTCTTACCAGAATTCTTCCTACTTTAAAAAGAATTTAGCACCCTGGTGATGGTGAAGCAGTATCTGATTGTGGCTTTGCTTTGCATTTCCCTAATGACTAAATAGATTAAGCATTTCCTCATTCATTTTTTGACCATTTGTTTACCTTCTTTAAAGAAGTGTCTATTAAAACCCTTTGTCCATTTTTAAATTAGGTAATTTTTTTATTGAGTTGTAAGAAATTTTACATATTCCAGACAATAGATCTTTACCAGATATAAGATTAGCAAATATTTTCTGCCTTTCTCTTGTATATGCTTATTTGGGGGGGGGGGCGGAAGGGAGGGAGGGAGAGAGAGAAAGGGAGAGAGGGAGAGAGGGAAAGCGCACAGAGCAGAGGAGAGGAGAGGAGGAGAGGAGAGATGGGGGGATATACCAGCAACTTATAAAATTGCTACTTATGAGACATTGCTGACTGGGAGGGACAGGGTTCTCTCAATGTATATTTTCGTGTAGTTTAGACTTCTGTACTATGCTAATGCTTTACAGATCCAAAACTATATTAGTTTTTGGAGAAAAAACTCCAATAGAGAAAGGAAAATTTTCCTACACAGAAACAGATAAAGTTAACTATGCAGCAAATAGATAACCTAACACATGGAAGAGACAAAGAAAATCACTGCAGGAAGTTTGGAGATTGATATCTGACTGTCACCCTTAATGGAATATCTCATAAGCACAAAAAGGAGTACAAAGAAATCTTGAATTTTTCTCAATGACTGCAGTGGGTAGCCGTACAGGTCCAGCCATGACAGCTCAGTGTGCACCGCAGAGCTGAGACAATGGGCAAACATGCTGACGTTATGAGGACAGTGTCCTCATCGTGGGAGGAGAGAAGCCATGGAGAATGGGAAGGAGAGGAGGAGCCCTGTGAAACTGGATTGGAATCAGAGGTGCCCGTGGGCACTCCCGATTGCATGCACACACACACTCACACACACAAACTCTGTGGTCATTGTTGTTGTTGTTGTTAGGTGCCGTCGAGTCGGTATCCGACTCATAGCGACCCTCTGTACAACAGGGGAAACACTATTGTCAGTGCTTCTCTGCTGTTCATAGGGTTTTCAATGGCAGATTGCTTTTTGGAAGGGGGTTGCCAGGTCCTTCTCCCAAATGGTCATTAGTACTGGAGAATTATTTTCCAGGCACTTTCAGTGGCTAGAAACACGGAGTTGCAGAGAGAGCTGAGAGGCAGTAGGACCCGAGCAGCAGTGAGCACACCTGAGCTCCTGGCTGGGAAGACCACACGCCACCCACAGGGGCCAGGGCTGATCCCAGGGCTGGGGCTGGGAAACACAGGCGAGCCCTGGGGACCTGGTCCCCAGAACGTGAGACATCCTCAGAGCCAGAGGGGGGACACAGTGCACAGGTACAGCAGAGGCTTCGGGAGGAGCTTCACCAGCCACGAGTGGGCCAGCCTGAGCTTCAAAGTGAAAAACTGAAGGATTAAATGATTCTGTACTGAATTAATAAAAAGAACACATGGTCCCTTCTAAAACAATGCAAATCAAAAAGGATGGAGATGCACAGGAGGAAAAACAGCTCCATACAGAAAAATGTTAAATACAAGTTTTTTCCTTTTTTCCTTTTTTTTTTTTTTGTGGTACTGGGGGTTGAACCCAGGGCCTTGCACTCACTTGCTTTGCAAGTGCTGGACCACTGAGCTGTTCCCCCAGGCCATTTTTTTTTAACTTTTTGAGACAGGGTCTTGCTAAATTATGCAGATTGCCTCTGATCTCAAACTTGCGATCCTCCTGCCTCTGCCTCCCGAGTCGCTGGGATTATAGGTGTACGCCCGGCTAGGATGGTTGTTGTTGTTATTGTTATTGTTAGGTGCCGTCAAGTTGGTATCTGACTCATAGCGACCCTCATAGGGTTTTCAATGGCTGACTGTCTCGGGATTTGCCTTGGGAGTGGATTGCCAGGTCCTTCTCCCATTTTTGCGGTGCTGGGAATTGAACTTGGGAGCTCAGAGACTGCAGGGCAGTGCTCTACCAACTGAGCTAAATCCCAGCCCCCAGGATGGTAGAAGTTGAAAGAAAAATCAGTAAGGTGAAACCATCATGAGAATATTTGATCAAGGCAAGAGTCATAGCCAAATGACCAAAGAGTGCCAAGAAATAAAACAGTCACAATCAACATGAGCAACGTACAATGAAATCAATGCATGGAAATGTCATAAGGAGACCCATTAAGCTGTACCTTAAAATTACTACTAAAAAAGCTTAAAAATAAAAGAAACAGCGTAGTCATATTGTTTCAAAGTGTTGTCACAGATTATTAACAGATGACAATAGAAAAATGCATTGGTACATTTGGTCAAATCTGCTGGCTCCCATTTAACCAAATCATCATACTTCTTATCATCAATAATAGGAGAAATAGACACCAAGTGGCCAGATGACGTGGTCCGAGAAGGGTACAGTATCACTGAGACGGTTAACCTGAGCATAATGGAGAAGGATCAGCCAGACACATTTGGGATTGAAGGATATTCTGAAAACAACGGGTCTGGAATTTTCAAGGATGTCAAAGTCAAGGATAACAAGAGGCCAGGGAAGTGGGAGTTTAAAGCTAAGGAGATGGGGACATGAGAAGCCAAGATCGTGCATAGGCCTACACTGGGTGCCGGAATGAAAAAAGAAAAAAAAAAAAAAGAAAGAAAGAAAAGAAAAAGGGAAAAGCTAGGACATGCACTTGCATGTCACTGTGATGCTGAAAGCTATGCCACCGGTATCTCAGATACCAGCAGGGCCACACATGGTGGACAGGTTTCAGCTGAGCTTCCAGACTAACACAGACTAGGGAGAAGGACACGATAGCCTACTCCCAAAATAATCAGCCATTGAAAACCCTATGAATAGCAGAGAAGCACTGTCAGAGAGCCAGGAAATGAGCCCCTCAGACTGGAAAGCATTCAAGAGACAGCTAAGGCCGGGCGTGGTGGCATATGCCTGTAATCCCAGCAGCTCGGGAGGCAGAGGCAGGAGGATCGCAAGTTCGAGACCAGAGGCAATCTGTGTAACTTACCGAGACCTTGTCTCAAAAAGTAAAAAATATGGGCCGGGGGTGCAGCTCAGTGGTTCAGTACTTATAGAGCATGCAGGTGCAAGGCCCTGGGTTCAACCCCTAGGACCGCAAAAAAAAAAAAAAAAAAAAGAGAGAGAGAGAGAGAGAGAGAGAGAGAGAGACAACTAGGGAAGAGTTGCCTTCTCCAAGCAGAGTCGAACTTAATGGTAGGAATTGAGTAAACCCCTGGGACCACCTCGTGCTGATGTGGCACGACTCAAAATAAGAAACACAGTGACTGCAACAATGGGCTCAAACATAAAAAGATCATGTGCCTGGCATAGTATTGGGTAGTATTTCGTTCTGTTGTACACAGGGTTGCTATGGCCCAGACCTGACTTGATGGCACCTAACAACAAAAAGAAGACCAGAAGGACGCAGGGGAACAGAGCGCCAGAAATGACAAATAAGTGAGCAAAGATAAAAGACTTTGGTTTCTTTAAAAAAATGTCTTTGAAAGAAAAGTTAGATAGACAATCAGTAAAGATACAGAGGATGTGAACAGCACTACCAACCAGCTTGACCTGACTGATATTTACAGAACACTCCACTCAACAACAGTAAAACACTAACTCTTTTTAAGTGCTACAGAACATTTGCCAAGACACTGTGGGCCATAAAACAAATCTCAATGAATTTAAAAGGACAAAAATCATGCAAAGTATGTTCTCTGGCCACAACAGAATGACATCAGAAATCAATAACAAAAATATGTCTGGAAAACCTCCAAATAGCTGGGGATCTAACGACGCACTTATAAATAACCTGTGGGTCAAAGGAGAAATTACAAAGGAAATTAGAAAATATTTTGTCATGAATAAATTAACATCTTCCAGATCAGAGCCTGCAGTGGTAGCCCTGTGGCATCCGATCCTGTCACATCTCGGAAGCTAAGCAGGGTCGGGCCTGGTTAGTACCTGGATGGGAGACCACCTGGGAACACCAGATGCTGTAGGCTTGGGAGAAGGACCTGGCAACCCCCTCCCAAAAATCAATCTGCCATTGAAAACCTTATGAACAGCAGAGAAGCACTGACAATAGCGTTTCCCCTGTTGTACAGAGGGTTGCTATGAGTCGGATACCAACTTGACGGCACCTAACAACAACAACAACAACAACATCCAGATCAGGAATTGGAGGAGGCTCCGAAAGCATGCTTTAGGGGTATTTATGGTATTGAACACTCACATTAGAAATCAGCCACTATCTGTGCTGTGCAACCTAAGTGAAGAACACTAAGGTGAGTGGGACAGAGGGCATGTGGGCCCCTTGGGTGGGGACATTTGTCATCTTCCTCCCGGCTTCACAGCCACAAGATGGCTGTGTTACCCTCAGCTTTACCTCTGTGTTCCAGAAGAAAGGGCAATTGCAAAGACGTATGGACCATTTGTACCCTTCTTGACCTAAACAGAAAGCATCCCTGGAGGCCTTATTGGTGGAAAGTTTGTGACACGGCCATGTCTTGCTGGAAATGTGTAGGGACTGGGCTCTGGGTCAGCCAAACCACAGAAAGCCACACGGAAGTGACGGAGTGACATGATAATGCTCCGGCATGAAGTGCACACATGACTTCTGGCAGTGCTTATGAAATTGAATCCTTGGGTATCAGGCCCCGCTATTACTATTTACTGCCCTCTTTTGTCAGGTGTAGTGGTTTCTTCCCTACCGGTTGCATATTTTGTGCCTTTCTTTTTACCTTACAATAGAACCTTTTACCCTACTGAGTTGTTGTTAGGTGCCATCAAGATGGGTCTGACTCATAGGAAACACTCCCTGCCACTGGGCCATGCCCAGCACTGTGTCAGTGCTTCTCTGCTACTCATAGGGTTTTCAGTGGTGGATTGTTTTGGAAGTAGATGGTCAGGTCCTTCTCCCTACCCTGTAGCACCTGGTATTCCCAGGTGGTCTCTCATTCAGAGTAACCAGGCCAACTCTGCTTAGCTTCGGAGATCAGGCAGGTTTGGATGCCAGGGTGGTACGGCTGCAGATCCCTGTCGAGTAAAACCAACAAAACTCTTAGAGGAAGGCATGAGCAAAATGTATTTCAGAGGGATGCTGGTGCATGAGGGCCAGGAAGTAAGGATAACATTCTGTTCTTGTTCGGTACACACCTCAGGGGTCCTGAAGCACGCTTATCTTCTGCGGGTTTGATATCCTGGTTTCATGGCTGTCCAGGAGGAAGGACTGAGGAGTCTATGAGCTGCCAAACAACACACAGAATTTCCTCTGGGGACCGGGTCTCTCCTGAGATTTTTCCTGGACATCCCACATGGGCTTCGTGAGGAAGGTCTACTCCCCCACATGCCAGGGGGCTTTGCGAAGGCTTAGGGAGCATTGGGGCAGGTAGGGCCCAGCAGCCTCCAGGCTCAGTTGTTGTAGCCCCTGAACCAAGAAGGCTGAAGGGAAGCTGCTCAATGCAGCAGGAGCGGAGGACGTTTTGCAACTGTCCCTGATTTAAGTTACAGGGAGAAGTAAATTACATTTTATGAAAGCTATGACTTTTAATACTATCGGCAGTATATTAAAATGTTCTGAAGATTATTTATGATATATATTTTTTAAAACCACAATGATGGAAAGCAGGGGAAGCTTCGGGCATAAAGCGCATGAGGTACTCCTTGCCATATTGAAAACGGGAAGTCAGCCTCCCGAGACACCGCTCACAGAGCTGGCTCTGTCTGCTAGCGAATTTATCCTCAGATCTTAAACATCTCTGCAGCACTGTGTAGCCAGTGGGGACCTGGCTGGCAGTCTGGCGGGGAGGTGCTGAAGGGAAAATGGAGGACAGATGTCAAGACTCCATGACTTCAGCAACATGACACGGGCACGCATGGAGGGATTGCCGCTCATACCCTGCTGACACAGCCCTTGTGGACTGGGAGGAGATGCAGCTTCCTTCAGGGCAACTGTAGCAGTACCACCCCAGTGTCTGGTCCCATATGATCTCAGAAGCCAAGCAGGGTCAGGCCTTGTCAGTCCTTGGATGGGAGACCACCTGGGAATACAGGGTACTGTAGGCTTGGGGAAGGACCCAGAAACCCACTCCCAAACAATGAGACATTGAAAACCCTATGAATAGCAGAGAAGCACTGACATAGTGCCGTAGCATGGCAGTGTCGGGGAGGGTTTTGTCCGTTGCAGGTCTCAGCCATCAAGGAGGGAGCATCTTCTAGTGCCTTCCTCCAGGAGAGCCACTGAGGATGCAAGAGTGTGACAACTGAGGGCAGATCCAGAGTGACACAAACAATGCCAGGGAAGTCCTCCAGGCTCAGGAACATTCCCCAGCCAAGCCTTGCTGTCAGGTGCCTTCATGTTGGGTCTGACTCATAGTGACTGTATGTACAGCAGACTGAAACGCTACCCGACACTGGGCCATGCACACGATCCTTTAGTGTTCGAGTCTATTGTTACAGCCACTGTGTTTCTTTTCATCTTGAGTCATGCTACATCAGCAAGAGGAGGTCCCAGGGGCTTTACTCAATTCCCTTCATTAAGGTCAACTCCACTTTTAGAGGCAACTCTTCCCCAGTCGTTTCTTGAATACTTTCCAGCCTGGAGGGCTCATTTTCCTGCATTATATCTGATAGTGCTTCTCTGCTGCTCCTAGGGTTTTCAAAGGCTAATTGTTTTGAGAGTGGGTTGCCAGCTTCGTCTCTCTAGTCTGTCTTAGTCTGGAAGCTCAGCTGAAACCTGTCCACCATGGGTGGCCCTGCTGGTATCTGAGATACGGTGGCATGGCTTTCAGCATCACAGCAACATGCAAGCCCCCACAGCATGACAAACTGACAGATGTGTCCTATTTCTGCTCCTCCATTATGTTTCTGCCCACCGCAGGAGCTGGAAGAACATGCTCAGACACTGGCTGTTCCATCAGAGCCTGGGACCCAGAATGAGAAATGTGTGCCCAGTACATGCCCTGGCTAGGATTAGACTGGCTGGCCAAGCCCAGCAGAGACATGGCTGACTGGTAGACCTATAGCAAAAAAGGAATGGTGGTCCTTGAAAGCCCCTAAAATTTGGAGAATATTTGTTATCACAGCAAAAACTGACCAATATAAAATTCAAGCATTGTAATCATAGGCCCAGTGCTACCCATGAGAATCAAGTGTTATACTTCCTTATGATTGTGTATAGCTTTGTCCAATAGGAATATAGTTTAATTTATACGTGGAACTAAATTTTGGGTTTGCCATATTGGAAAAAAGAAGTTTTTTTAAAAGGTGAAAACAAATTTAATAATATGTTTTATCTCACTTAATATATCTAAATATTAGCATTTCAACATGTCAATATAAAAACATACTAGGCCCATGCTTGTAACGCCAGTAATTTGGGAGGCTGAGGCAAGAGGATCATTAAGTTGGAGGCCAGAGACAGCCTGTGCAGCTTAGTGACCCTGTCTTGAAATAAAAGTAAAAGAAGGGGTTAGGGGTGTGGCTCAGTGCCAGAGCTCTTGCCTAGCTTGCAAGAGGCCCTGGATTCAATCTCCTACTATAGCAAAATAGATAAATAAATACATAATAAAACTAAACATGAGCCAGTGGGATAGCTTATATTTTTGTTGACACCTTCAAAACTTGGTATGTATTTTACATTGATAGCACGTACCGGTCAATGTGAGTGAGACACACTGACCATGCCCAGTACATGTGCTGGCTACCATGTTGGGCAGTGCTAATGTACAGAATGGTTGTCCTGACCAGAGCTTCCACCAGTGAAAGGAGCACGAGATCTGGGGCCCTGTCTCAGATAGGGCAATCACGCCATCTTCCACGTCTCCTCCTGAGTTGGTTCTTGTTGTTGTTAGGTGCCATCAAATCCCTCACAGGGTTTTCAATGGCTGACTGTTTCAGGATTGCTTCAGGAGTTGGTCGCCACGTCCTTCTCCCATCTTCTAAGTTGAGCACTTAGGAAATATCAAACCTACACACACTGCTTCGTCAGCCAGGGGTTTTTAGTTGTGAAGGACAGAAAGCAAATCAAGCTGTTTTATGCAAGGCTAGGAGGATGGGTCGGGTCCCTGGGAGGTCCTCAGCCGCTGGTAAAACCAATGACAGGCTGGGCTGGCTGGCCAGCCTCGGGAGACAGACCAACGAGGCTCAGTCATCTCTGGATCAGCCTGCATAACCTCCATGTCCTACTCAGAATGGTCTGGCCAGGCTGTTGTGAGTGCTGTTGATGGGCTTTCCACCACTGGACATCACCAAGGTGGCTTGTCATGGGCCATGACTACAGAGGAGCCCAGCCCTCCTTTGTGTTTCTACACCTTTGATACATCTGGTCCTGGGAAGGGGCTCTGCTGCGCGCCTGACTTTCGCATGCCCAGGGACCGGGGCAAGGGGAATGACCTCACTCGGGGTCTTACTGCCAGTGTCACCAGAAAGAGTGCCTCTGGCCACAGGCACTCGCTGGACTGTAAGGAACTAGCGGGAATTTAATGAAATGCTGCTACCTTCTCAAGGACCCTACTATTGGGTTGGCTCTTGAAGGCATTGATTGGCCTCCACTTTCAGTCTCAATTCTTATCAGAATTAAGAGAGCTAGGAGCCACTAGCAAGTTTTCTGGGATTCAAGGTCCCACAGGGTAGCAAGAACCAGGGGTGATGATGTCTGGACTCTTGAAGTGACGTCAACACATCTTACTAAAACGTCAATAGCAAGGAGATTATGCTACTCCAAGATCTTCACTTTTTAAAAAAATTCAAACTTCATAGTGCTTTTTTAACATTCTTGCAATTTTCAGAAAGCTCATAGACTCATTTATAAAAGGAAAAACCAAAGTGAACTCAGCCTATCTTACAGAGTAATAGGAGAAGGAGCCCTAAGAGGTGACCACCTCGCCAGTTCTGCTCCATAACTTACATGGGTTCTGGCTCTCCCAGCCTGTGCTCTTCTTCTGGGGACTTCTAGTACCTCTGTACAATATAAAAATGAAATCTACTTGTCCACAAGTACTTCTGGCCCCAAATCAGATCTGCACTAAAATTCCAAGATCCTCTTCATGTATAATTTATCAAGGTCATTTTTCCCGTGGCGATCTGACTGTTGTTTTGTGATGAAACATTGTACCCGATGCCATTATCCAGAAATTATGCTCCGTGAACAATGGACACAGTCGCAGTCTCTTAGTGCATTATTCTGAGTTATTTAATACATTTCTCTCTGGGTCCTCAAAGGCTTTGTAAATCGACTGTGTACATCTGAGTAAATAGCGACAGGAGCCCTCCAAGAGGAGGTGTACCGGTCTTGTCCTGTCTGGCCCTTTGCAGGAGCCTTTCACAATTCTATCTGCGACGCTGAAGACCATGTAATGGGATGGGGCAGTGTCATGAAAACAGCACCAGGTGAGTGACGGCTCATTCTTGCTTGGAACCAGGAATTATTTCCACAGTTTTCGCAACAAATGGCTGAGTGAGCAGCTGTAAGGGGACGATTTCCTCCCATATCAAATGGAATCTGTGTGCGTCGGGCAGAAGGCACGGCACCTATTACTCTCTGATGAAAGGGGAAGCCAAACCTCGTTGCTTGTTTCAGCAAAGTAGAGCTGATGCCTCCCTGAGTCTGCAGGGCTCCACCAGGCTGAGTCACATTTAAAGGAATCTGTACCATTTGCAGAAGTTAAGCAGGGTGGGCCTGGTTAGTCCTCGGATGGGAGATCGCCAGGCAATACCAGGTGCTGCAGCCTGGGGAGAAGGACCTGGCACCCCACTCCCACAACAATCAGCCACTGAAAACCCTATGAATAGTACAGAAGCACTGACAATAGTGCCAGACATGGCACAGTGGTGGGGAGTATTTCATTCTGTTGTACATAGGGTCACTATGAGTTGGACCCAACTCGACAGCACCTAAATAACAACATACCATGTGCAAAGTATCTTTAATGGCAAGGTAGCAAGAACTACAAAAGGTTTTCTGTAAAACAATCAGAAGAAAGAAAAGTACACAAAAGTAAAGCAGAAATGAAAATTTGTGGGATACAAGGCCAGCAGCTCTTACATGGTTGCTGGGGGAAAAGGATTATTAAAATAAACATTAAAATGCAGTTTTTGGTTGTTTAGGTTTTAAAACAGCTGTGAGACCAACTGTTCACTATTACCACGTGATAATACTCCATGCCAATGAGATTTATTTATTCCCAACTGTAACTTGGAGGTCTGCGCCAAAGCACCCTGGCATCTGATCCTGCCTGATGTCAGAAGCTAAGCAGGTTCAGCCACTTGGCAATAGCAAGTGCTGCAGGCTAAGGAGAAGGACCGGACAACCCACTTCTGAAACAAGCAGCTATTGAAAAACCTATGAATAGCAGAGAAGTACTGATATAGTGGTGGGCATGGCACAGCGTCAGAGACTGTTTTGTTCTGTTGTACATCAGGTCACTATGAGTTAGACCTGACTTGACGTACCTAACAAAAATAAACAACATACCTTAGAGGGATAGAAAAGAAAAAGATGTTACAACTAAACTGATACATGAAATGCAGAGTATTCATCAGCTGAGAGAATCACAGGTCCAGGGGAAAATGGCAACACATTTTTTTCTTTTGTTAAATAACCAAACACATGCAATTTATTAGCGATAGGAACTTTGGTTCTGGCATTTCTGCAGAATTAATGAGCAAGTGACATACATAGCCTAAGGCAAAATTCCACCAGCCTTTTAGAAAACCCCAGGAAATGCCTTAGGTGGGCCTTGATCATGATTGTTTAATTACTATTACTGCTCTCCTGGGGAAGGCGCTTCTAGTACTGCTCATCCCCAATGGTCCCTTCCCACCCTTTGCTGGCACAGAGAAGCCTGCGTGTCTTAGCATCCTTGTACTTAGCCGGGGCCTCGCTTTGGCTAATAAAATGAAAGTAGAAACGGCATTATTGTTTCTGGATGAATTAGAGAAAAGCCCAAGTTGAGTCTCCAGCCCTTCTTAAGATTTCTGTAGCTCCTGGAGAACCTGAGGTGGGGAGTCAGGAGGTCAAAACAGCCTGGACCCCTGAATCACCGTGTGGACGTCCAACTGACTCTGGGGGCGAGAAACCATGTCATGTTAAACCCCTGAGAGTAGGAAGCTGTACGCACCAGGAGCACACCCTGTCTATCCATCACTCAGCATGTGACTTGAAAATACATCGCCCCAACAGAGGCACTTGTGTCTCTTCAGGGTGGGGCTGAAGGACGCTCCTGCATGGACACCATTCAGGTGGCAGGGTCGAGTGGAAGAAACCCCCACCCCATACAGGTGGGTCCACGCTCACTGAGCAAGTTAAGCCTCTGAACTGGCAGGAAAGGAGGGGATTTTTTTTTCTTTGGACAGGAAAGAATGCCGATGGCTTCAAGTGCTACGAGACTCAGCTTCAGCACCTGAGGAGTGCTACAGAGGCTGAGGACGCCCGCCCTGTCCTACCCAGCACGGAGCCCCAGGCGCCTGCCCACTCCCAGCCTCTGCATCCCTGTGCCCTACCCTACCCTTCCCCTGGCCGCGGCGCCTGCTCTGACCTCTGCCACACGGGCCATCTGTGCTCCCAGCAGCTGCCAATCCAGCGGTGATGGCAAGGAGCTGCAGAGGAGGCACAGAGCCCGCCCTGCGGAGGGATGCCGTGCAGTGCATGTTTTCTGGCTCCCCTCCTTCCTGAAGGACCATTCTGCAGTGATCTGCAGCTCCAGCGCCCCCTTGCCTGCCTTTCCTCCTGACCCAGGACCACCTTCTAAACAAGCCCTGCTCTGAAGCCCTCCCTGCACAGGATGCTCTGGGCCAGGCGAAGCTCAGACTTCAGCTTGGGGTCGAGAGGGAGAGTCCGGGAGGAATAGCCAGGGCTTCATGACACTAGTGTTTGTTGTGACCACTGCATTTGTCACCAACGTGGGAGGAAACGACAGGCAGGAAGGCCTCCACGAAATGGTTCCACTAATGCAGGCTGACACTGCGGAGTGATGGGGAGGCAAGCAGGCCAGGAGTCACCTGAGCAATGAAGCAACACCCACCCTGTTCGTTGACTGATATGATGACAGGTGCCACGGCATTTGCCAGCTTAGGAGAGACAGCAGAGGACATGGGGGCCACCAGCACTGTGGTGGGGGGGGCCACAGCTGAGCTGGGGGTGGGGTGTGAGCTGGGGGCAGAGCTGATCTCTGGGGGCTTCAGGGGCTGCCAGTGCCACCCACGGACACACAGCGGGTTCGTGATGGCCTATGGCAAATGCATAGTGTACAGAGGGTCTGCCTCACGTCCTCCGTGACACGTGAGTCATGCTGGTCACAGGCGGTTCAGGGAACTCTGCTGTCCTGGGCCCCGGTCAGTTTACTGGGGTGTGGGGGGGGGGCCAAGGCAGCCAGTCCTGGGTAGCTGCTAGTTCCTTTATAGCTCTTCCTCCAGACCAGCTATTATGGGCTGTCACAGCCTGGAGCCAGGCTGTCCCACCCAGACTTCTTATCCCGTACCCATGCTGCATCCTGACAGGGCTCCAGCACTGCATGTGCAGGTGGGTTCAAGAGCATGTGCACCTGGCCGCCCTGCCATAGCAGCCCCCGGGAGACTGGCAGAGAAGGGGGTGCACTGGGAAGTCCAGGACCATCGGAGGCTGCTCTTCGAGAAGAACCCCACCCCTCAACCTGTAAGGACCCACATGTGGTGTGACCTGTGCCTTCCGAAGTGTGAAAGAGCTGCACCCCCACGAGCCACCTGTCTGTGTAGACCTACCCACGGCCGCCCCACGGGACCCGGGGTGTGTGGCCTCCCTGCTCCACACCACCAACTCCGGAGCTGCAGGCACACCCTTAGTCAGTGTCTATGTCCCCGGGCACACAGGAGGTGCTCAGAGACGGCTGCAGTCAGATGGGTGACTCAGTCTCTCCGAGACTAAGGCTCCCTGCCTAGGAACTGGCGCTGACTGCTCCCACGGCTTACAGTTGTTGTGCGGGGTTAAAGAGGACGATGACAAACGCTGGGCACAAAGAAAGCTCAGTCAACAGCAGTCACAACAACAAAGGAAGATGTCCAGCGGGTTCGGCTCAAACACCAGGTGTGCCTTTCACATGCCTGGCACAAAGAAGTGGAAAGCAAGCGGCCCTGAAGGATGCAGCCACCACAGCTGCGGCAAAGAGGCCCCTTCCAGCTGGGTGGCTCTGGACACCTGGCCCACAGCAAGGACTTTGGACTTCCTCCCTCGGGCCATGGGAGATAACTTGGGGTTATCTTTAAGGGAGTGACTTCAAAGTAGAAAGTGGCCTTCTTTATTTTCTTCCCTTGAGGCTGTGTGAAGGATTGAGGAAAGAGGAAAGGCTGGAGAGAGAACAATTAAGGAATTCAGTCATTTGGGACAAAATGATGAAAACCAGAGGTGGGCGGCAGGGGCGGAGACAGGGGGAGAAAGGGCAGCGAGAGTCAGGGGGTTTCTGGGGTGTCCTCACAGCACAGCCTATGCTTTCTAGGACAGAGGTGGAAGGCTTTCACCGTCGGGGTTCACTGCTGTATGAGCTGCAGAGTCTGCCCCATGCCCCCACTCCCTGGGTGCCCTTGAGGATGAATTTCTGGAATTCATTTTCCAGTGAATAACTGCAGCCCCAAGTAATGAACAGTCAGTGTCTCTCTCTCTCTGTGTCTCTTTCTCTCTTCTTCTCCTTCTCTCTCTCTCTCTCTCTCCTCTCTCTCCTACTTCTCTCCCTCCCCTTCTCTTTCTCTTTCTCTTTCTCTCTCCCTCTCCTCTCTCTCTCCTTTTTTCTTTCCTTCCCTCTATCCTTCTCTCTCCCTCCTCGTCTCTCACACCCACACCTACACCTGAATCCATGCATAGGTGACCAACATGCAGAGGAGTTTCCTCTCTCGGGTGCTCGCTCTTGTCCGGGAGGTTAGTCTGGTGTTATCAATCCCACTGAAGCAAAGCAAAGGGCCATAAACAAGTTCTGCAACTTTTAAGCAGCTTTTTTTCTTCCTAAAAGAAATGTTAGGAGGCACCCCAAGACAGAAAACAGAGACGAGGAGGGCTGGCCTGGCTGAACTGTATGTCTGTCCGTGACCCCCAGGGCACCTCTGCTTTACTCTTGGAAGCCCCCAAGCACCTCCCCAGAGCCTGGGCCCCAAGGAACCCCCTGGAAAGGCCTCCACGCGCCAGGCCCAGGGCAGGCCACTCCAGTTTCCTACAAAGATTGCCTCTGTGTGGCCCTTCCAGCCAACACTGCCACCGATCTATGAAATTGGGCAGAGGCTGCATTAGTGAGATGACGCTGAAGGGGAAGGAGCCAGAAGAACCTCCAGGGTACCCCTGACTCAGTGGTCTCTGCATCAGCAAGGCACAGGAACTCAGGAAGCAGAGAAAGGCTAACGATGGATTTTTTTTTTTTAATTCACTTTCACTGCTCAAGTTACTAACAAAGTGATTTCAAGCAGAGGCGCTGCCCGTCTGCTTTCACTAAAACAAAACAGGCTTGTTTGTAAATACTGCCATCAATAGTTTGCTCTCGGAAGGAGCCCAAGCACGCCCTCCCTGCTCTTCACCATCTGCACTGGCGCATGCGCCTTTCCCAGGACAGTGCCAGGGTCAACTTCATCCCGGCCCAGGTCAGACCATTGTAAGGTGGAGGTGACCAGAATCCAAGTGGAGATCCTGCTGAGTCCAAGCCCATGCTCTTGGAGGAAGGAACCCGGGTGTGAGGAGAGAGAGCAGCAGAAGCCTCGCAGAGGCAAAGGCCTATCGCCTAGGGTCCCGACTAAGCCTGGCCTTGCTCTTCCGCCCACCTCCAGGCCACCACCTCACACGGCCTCCCACCACCCTCCTGGTACCTGAGTGGCCCCCAGGCTTCTGTGGCTACCTTGGGAAGGGAAGGGAAGCTGCACTTCGGGGAGAGAGTAGACCCCCCTCCCGCTGCCCCCTCTCCCTTAATGAGGTTTATGTCAGCCCCGGGCTCACTCCAGAGGGCCTCCCTCTCTCAGAATCTCCAGATCCTGGCTGCTGGGGGGAGGTTCTCTCCTTTTTCCCCCCAGGTGAGGAGCTAGCTGGTTACCCATCCCTTCCCATCTCCCAGAAGCCATGTGGACCTGGGGACAAGGCTCCAGGCCTCCTACTGCTGCCTGCATCGCAAGGACGAAGGCCCAGCCTCGCGGAGATTCCTACCAAGTCCTGCCTTTGGTGCCAGGCTGTCGTTTGCAACTGAGGCTGGAATCTGTGGCAGCTCAGGCGGTTTGCTTTCAGCCTGCTGGTCTGTGTTCCGTGCAGGCCACGGCTCTGTCACTTTGGCCTAGGGAACATGTTGTAGGGGGAAACCAGGAAGGTGGGTGAAGGAGAAGCAGCCAGCAGCCAGCTAGGATTCTGTTCAGGTGTTTTTGGACTGAAAGGATTTGTATTTTTCACCTGTCTGCATGGTCTTAAAAACAAACATAAAAACCAAAACCCACAAAGCAGTGGGGCATTGTTTTAAAATGTCACCACACCCACGCCTCGCTGCACATGTGTTTTGATCTTGGCAGCCCTCCAGAGATACGGCAGAGTTGAGGCAGGGGCTGAGTGCCGGCCGCTCTGGCCTTGTTGCTGCCCACACTGACGCCTCCCAAGCTGCAATGGACCAAGTACTAGTCAGAGGGTGTCCCTGCCCACCTCTGACTGGCTGCTGTGGCTGGCCCCTGAAGTTCCCCACCACTGATGGCTGTGTCTGGCTCATCTGCAGCCTCAGCCAGCTGTTAGGGAGTTATTTCTAATAGGGCTGATATTTTAGATCATTTCTGTCTAAAGCTGGGGCCCACCTGCGCATCCTGAGGTCACGGACTGAACTCCTCTCCCTGGGGAGTACGTAAGCATTGTGTTCATTAGCAACCTTTCACAGTGACATCCTTACCATCAAAGGGCATGGAGATGATTGACCTTGGCATCCAGGATTAAGGCAGCATTATTTTTCTTGATTACCAGCAGCAGAATAGAAGGGAAATTATAAAGCCATTGAGAGGATTAATACGGCCTTGATCTCTCCTGCTCTTTATCTCAAGTGATTAAAATTCTACAGGAGAAAAAATGGTCATGTAGCATACACTGGCTGCCACCGACAGATATGGTATCAGCTCCACGCATCAGCTTGTGGTGACAGCCGCACAGAGGTTAATTATGCATGCCGTCTACAGTTTTAATCACTTTAATCAGAGCACTGTTCCACTACAGCCCAGGCTGTAACTTCTCTGCAAGTAGGGAAAGCATGTCAGGCGTGGCGGTGTTTGCGTAGGGGAAGGAAAATGGTACATTAATGACAGAAGGAAAGATAACGCAAACGCTATTGAGTGAACAAGATGGAACCCGGGCCCGTCCTTGGACACATGGTGAATGGCTAAGTGAAGCTGAGCATGGGTTGGGAGGGCCACGGGCGACTGGCTGCAGAACTGGAATCTTCTCTGCAAGACTCTGAGCACAGCCTGGCCCCTGGGGCCTGGTGTGAGGTCCAGGAGACAGGGGTGCTATGTCCTCTACTTCTAATGGGGCCCGAGCCACAGGTGCATGGGGTCTTGGCTGCCCAATTATGGTTCCCAAATAAGCTACACAGGTACTTCTACTCCCCTGCAAGCTCCCCAGAACCAGTGTCCAGTTTGTAACTTCACCTCCATCATTACCGAATAACTGCAAATTGCATACCAAGTAATGGCTTGCAAACTCCATTTCTTTAGATTTGTGCCAAACCCTTTGGTTTTAAACCACCTTAATGACCTTCCACCTGCAGCCGTACCACTGTGGCATCTGATCCTGTCAGATCTCAGGTGGTAGCAGTGTCGGGCCTGGTTAGTCCTTGGATGGGAGACCATTTGAGAACACCAGATACGGTAGGCTTAGGAGAAGGACCCTGTAACCCACTCCCAAAAATCAATCTGCCATTGAAAACCCTATGAATAGCAGAGAAGTGCTGACAATAGTGTTTCGCCTGTTGTAGGTAGGGTTGCTATGAGTCGGACACCGATTGGATGGCACCTAAC
The DNA here is from genome assembly GCA_007922755.1 of Pedetes capensis. Lineage (NCBI taxonomy): Eukaryota > Metazoa > Chordata > Mammalia > Rodentia > Pedetidae > Pedetes > Pedetes capensis. Next base: position 137,377 of record VMDO01000700.1, read on the forward strand.
AACAACCTTCCAGTCACACATTCTGCAAAGCCTCCTTGTTTGCTCTTACAACCTCTTGGTTTAGCTTCATTGTCAGATAAGAATGTTGAAAGCTTTCTCTGTTTTGTGGATAATTTAAAAGTTGTGCAGGAACCACATACAGAGTACAGATGCTCCCTGACTTACGATCAGGTTATGATGTCCTGATAAGCCTAGTGTATGGTGAAAATATTCCAAGCGGACACTGCATTTAAATCTCATCCATTGATCCTCCTGGTTTAGCAAGTGGTGTATAAGGAGCACTTGTTATTCACCTGGTGATTGTGGAGTTGACTGGGAGCATCAGCTCAGTGCCTAGCACTGCAAGAGAGGATGATGTTGCACATTGTTATCCTGAAAAATCCCCAACATCTGTCATCTTTTCGTGCTGTGAGGGCTTGCATGTTGCTGTGATACTAAAAGCTATCTGTTGGCATTTCAGATACCAGCAGGGCCACCCATGGCCGACAGGTTTCTGGTGAGCTTCCAGACTAAGACAGACTAGGAAGAAGGTCCTATCAGCCCACTCCAGAAACAATTAGCCATTGAAAACTCTATGAATAGCAGAGAAGCATTGCCAAATACAGTGCCAGAAAATCAGCCCCCCAGGCTGGAAGGAATTCAAGGAACAACTGGGGAAGAGTTGCCTCCTCAAAGTAGAGTTTATTGTAATGATGGGAATGGAGTAAAGCCCCTAGGACCTCTAGCTGATGATGTGGCATGACTCAAAATGAGAAGAAGCATAGTGGCTGCAATAATGGACTCAGACACAAAAAGATCATGTGCATGGCACAGCACTGGGTAGTGTTTTGTTCTGCTCTACTCAGGGTTGCTATGATTCAGATCTAACTCAACACCTAACAACAACAAAAACAAATCACAGGAAAAGATCAACGTTCAGAATTCAAAGTACAGTCTCTACTGAATGTGATTTGCTTTTGCACCATGGTAAAATTGAAAAAGCATATGTCAAACTATCATATGTCTGTATTCCAAATTACTTGAACTCAAGAATAACTGCAGAAGAGGGTAAAGCAATCGAGTACATTCTCCCAAACAGAAATTACTGCCCATCAGATATACAGGTTGTGGTCCAAGAGATTGCCAGGACAATTTTACCTTTTTCATTATGAGCATCTGTAGTAGAAAATGTTAATAAGTAATTTTTGATCTTGTCCTGGGTAGTGATTACAAAGGCCTTTACCTATGATAATTCATTCAGCTGAGATGTCTATACATTTTGGTATGCACGCTGTACTTCCATTAAAAGAACTTTAAATGTCACAGGCCAGCACTGATGTTAGGAGAAAAATAATATTTCCTCTAGAAATGAGAAGGGTGAATATTTTAATATAAGAAGGAGAGTTGGAGGAAAAGCAACAGGTAAGGACTGAAGGGGCTGGGATTTAGCTCAGTTGGTAGAGTGCCGCTCTGAAGTCTCTGAGGACCCAAGTTTGATTCCCAGCACCACAAAAATGGGAGAATGATGTGGCAATCCCGAAACAATCTGCCATTGAAAACCCTATGAGGGTCGCTATGAGTCAGACACAACTCGACGGCACCTAACAACAACAAGGACTGAAGAGACCCTTCCTCTTCCACCCTCTGACCTTAGAACTCACTCTGGTCATCTGCAGAGAGACCATACAAGACACAGTTTAGGTTTCACCGTGATTCTGACACCCACACTTATAATCACTGGCATGAAAAAGGACTTGCAGGGCTGAAAGTTTTTATTTGTTTTTAAATAATAGAATTTTTTTTTTTTTGCTTTTAACATAAAAAATTTAATACAATTTGATTTTAGGGAGGAAATGTTCCAATTTATCAAAGAACATAGAAACACTTCACATTAGTCAAAATATCCTAACTGTGGAGACAGAGACATGTGTAACCTAATGGGAGTATAATTTAGCTTTCTCCAAGTGACTTTGGTAATATAGCTCATTATTTAAAATACACAGACTAGCTAGGTGGTGCACCCCTTAATGCCAGGACTCAGGAGGCAGAGGCAGGAGGACTCTGAGTTCATGACCAGTCTGGGCTACACTGCCAGTATGAGGCCAGGACAGGCTACATAGGGAAATCTTGTCTCAAAACAAAAACAAACAAAACAAGAAGAAGACATCTTTTTAAAGTTAGGTGCCATGGTACACATCTATAATCCCAGAGACTCAGGAGGCTGAGGCAGGAGGATTGCAGGTTTGAGGCCAGAGGCATCCTACCTGTTAGTGAGACTCTGTCTCATAAAAAATAAAAAATGGTCTGGGGGTGCAGCTCAGTGGTGGAGTGCTTGCCTAGGATGTACGAGGTCCTGAGTTCAACCTCCACTGCTGCAAAAGACAAAACCAAACAAAATACAACATGCATTCTCCCTGTTCTGGTGAATGGATTCGTAGGAATATATTCTGAGAAAATAACTGCACGTGTGGGAAGAAATATGAATGCATGAGAGTTCACTGCGGTTCCCTGGAAGAATCCAAACACTACTGACATCTGAAGGCATCTGGGAGATCCGTACAATGGCCTGCAATGCTGTGTCCCTCACTGACCTGGAAACACACCCTCACTAGAGCATTCAGCGGAGAGGAGCCGACCACACAGGACCTGCAGCATGACGCCCACTCTGGGCCTTGTCTGCACATTTTCACAGGAAAAGATTTAGGAGGACATTGCTGTGAGTGAAGATGAAATGTCCCCCACGGGCTCATGTTTGAACGCTTGCTCCCCAGCCAGTGGTGCTATTTTGGGAGGCTGGGGAAACTTTAGGAGGGGGTCCTCCTGGGGGAAGTGGGTCACTGGCAAGGTCCAGAGGCGGGCTGCACAAGCCCCCTGGAGTACAATCAGGGCACCCTGTGCCCTGGATGCCAGGCACAGAGCTACAGGATTTAATGTTCGCCCTGTTGGGTTTCAGTCTTGCTTTGGTCCCATCTCTCCTTTCTCTGCCCCTATTCCTCTTTTAGAATGGAAATATTTACTCTTTGCCTTTGTATATTGAAAGTATGTCACTTTCTTTCTGATTTTTACAGGAGGCTCACAGCTAAGAGATTGCCTTATATTTCAGGACAATTTTATTTTATTTTATTTTATTTATTTAGCCATATTGGGGTTGAACCCCAGCCTGGGAGTGGTATTAGGTGGGGGAAAAAAACTAACAAAACGTGCACAATTTGCATGTTAAACATTTTAAAATGCTGAGGAAAGAAATCAAAGACAACCTGAATGAATGGAGAGGTAGAGCACGTTCGCACATCAGAAGATCGATGGTATGGGGAGGTCAGAGTGTCTCCAGTTTGAACCAGTCAATCAAAGAATCTCTGCAAAATCCCAGACAGCTGCTCTTCTGAAGTGTAAAAGTCATGAAACATGAGGGCATAATGAGCAACTATGACACACAAGGGGGCTGGGGTTTGGCTCAGTCAGTACAGTGCAGCTCTGTGGTCTCTGAGGACCCAGGTTTGATCCCCAGCGCCGCAAAAATGGGAGAAGGATCTGGCAGCCAACTCCTGAGACAATCCCGAAATAATCACCCTTGAGAATCCTACGAGGGTTGCTAAGTTGGACACATAGCACCTAACGCCACCAACGATGCACCAGAGCGGACAGAGGACCCACAGCCACCCATTTCAGAAGGATACTGGCGGACACAGAGATCCAGACAGGGTCTGTGGTTAGCCAGAGCTGGGTCTGAACGCTAATTTCCTGGTTCTGACATGTGCTGTAGTTACAGGCAGTGCTAACGTTTCCCGAAGGAACCTGGATAAAGTGAAGAAAGTTTGGGGACTCTCTGTGCCAACTTCATAAATTTATAAATCTGAAATTATTTATTTATTTATTTATTTTTTGCGGTACTGGGGGTTGAACCCAGGGCCTCGCGCCTGCATGCTCTGCAAGTGCTGGACCACTGAGCTGCACCCCCGGCCCATTTTTTTTTTTACTTTTTGAGACAGGGTTTCACTAAGTTACGCAGACTGCGTCTGGTCTCAAATTTGCGATTCTCCTGTCTCCGCCTCCCAAGCCGCTAGGATTACAGGCATGCGCCACCACGCCCAGCTTAAATCTGAAATTATTTAGAATTAAAAGTTTATTTAAAAGGAAAGATAAATGAGATCTGCCACAGACTCCAAGGAAGAATCTGAGGAGGACTTCTTGAGTGGGCAGTGGGAGACAGGAATCCTGCTATTCGCTTAGCAGTTACCACTTCCTCTATGTTCTGCTTATTCAACGGCACAGTTACATCTTTACTGATCGCATTTACTCATGATGGCCACCCTGGTCCCCTGGAAGCTGGCACAGAAGGTCAGCTACCTCAGCTCAAAGTGGGGCACAGAGCTGTAAAAATAATGAGAAGTGGTAATTACTTGATCTATTAGAATACATTTATAAAACGAGTGTTAAGTTTAATATATAAAAAACCCACGGAAACGATGGCCCTTAAATTATAATATCTTTATGGAGTCTTAAAAGCAAAGTGTTATATAGCTTTACATAAACTTTTCTGAGTGCTGACCAAGGCTTTTTATTAAAGGATAATGCATTTTCAAATGCCTTTTATTGTTTTGATCATTTCTACTTTTAATGATGCAATGACAGGGCTCCATTTACGCAGAAGCCTTTGCATTTCACTTAGATGGATGAACCAAAATAAATCCATGACTCTTTTAACTTGTGATATGCAGGGAACCATAAATATCAGATGGCATTTCTTTTGAATAAAACAATTTAAACAACATTCTCACTTCCTGCCCCGTGGGAACAAAAGGAACGAACACCTTACTTGTTAAAGGTTGCCAGCAATGTGGGAGGCTGGTTTTAATGTAAATGCACCACGGCCCTGACTTGCTGGGCAGAAGGCTTTCCCACGCTGGTGGCAGGATGCCAGAGACAGCATCCAGGGCTCTTCTCCAGGTAAAGCCTCAGAACCTCGGCGTGCCAAAAGTGAACAGCACTACCATTTTCTAACCTGTGAGGGAGATCCAGAGGGCCTGTGGCATCCAAGTGGCCTGGCACGTGCTACTTGCAGGAAGAAGAGCTGCCAGAGGGAAGGGGGCTTGTCATAGAGCTGAGTGGAGGCAGCAGCTTCTAGAAAGCTCCTGGCGACCCAGACTCAGCTGCACTGCTTCCCTCGTGTTTGCTCCGGATTGAAATCTTCGAGAAATCAAGAACACAGTTGTGCCAAAATGCACACTGCATTAGTTTCCGCTTTTTTTTTTTTTTTTTTTTTTTTTAAAGACATCTTCAGTTGGCAATGGTCTGGAGCCAACTATAATCCCTCCAACGGAATCACCAAAATTGGCTTTGTTTTTCTGAATGAGATTTGTCAACTGACTTCATATTTCCCTTCTGTATTATTGCCTTCCAACAATGTAATGAAGTAATTTACATGTTCTTATCCAGGGCAACAACATCAAATGTATCATTTATTCTGCTCAGAAAATTAGAAGGCAAAGGGAAGCAATGCAGAAGTTGGCTAAGAAGGTGCTGAAAGAAACCCTTTTTATAAACAGCCTGCGAATGCACCTGTGTGTGCAAGCTACAGGTAACGTGTCTGCTTTTCGTTTTCAAAGAAATACAATAAACTAGGGGCAATTTACGTTCGTGCTAATGTCTGAAATCAGGCAAGAAAGTCTAGAGTGTTTTTACCCATTATCCACGTAATATTAAAACACTAGGAAATTCTTGGGGAAGAAAATTATACATGAAAGAACAGGGTTTGATGAAGGTAGCAGAAAGATTCCATTATCAAGTTGTGAGGATCCCCATGTATTTTATTTTACCTAATAGTAAGGCAAATTATGGTTTCAACAAAAATAGCCAATTTATTAACCAGACATCACCTAGTCTGTAAAGCTGACTGTGATAAAGTGGCTTTCTTTTCCTATTTCTGCTTTAACAAAGTCTCATCCTCTGTACAGAGGATTTTAATCCCATTATAACTAAGGTTTGCCTGGTGATATTGGTAATCATAGTGTTTCCCAGGGACAAAGGCTCTCACTCAGACTCTAGCAGTCACTGGAACAAACGAAACAGCATGCTTTTCAGGATCAATGACTGAAGATGGGTTTGCTTATAGTTTATTAATAAACAGAAAATGAAACTATCCCCATGGGTAATGTGAAATTCTTGATTATATTTCTTTCCCATCTATAGGCTGACCTATGACTTCTTAGGTCAGGGCTTTCTTTTGAATGTTCCAGGCCACTTGGCTGCAAACCTATACCATAGCAGTTAAATACATTAGGCTTAACATTCTGCTAAACATTCAAAAGAAAATTACTCTCAAGTTATGACACAGGATTTTTATGAGAGGTTTTATGCAATCTGTGGGCTCTGATAATCTCCTGAGGGACATAAAGGATAAGTAATGGTCTGACAGAAGAGATATTTATCTCTTCCATGAAATGAAGAAGAAAGAAAGAAAGAAAGAAAGAAAAAGAAAGAAAGAAGACAGAAAGAAAGGCAGGCAGACTAATGCAGAGGGAAAAGTGTGCATGGCCAAGGAATGACAGCTAAGAAATGAGACATACTATTAGTCATAAAGATAATTCTGATAAAAGAAAAACATATCTCAAAGCTGGAGAATAAGCTAAACATCAAAAGCTATACTTCAATTTTTAAAAAGAATTTTAATCAAAATAGCAAGATTCTTATACATATCCACATCAACCTAGTCAAATTCTAATTTCTTCATGTGCCTAGAGAAAATATGCTTGTGACTATGTCTATTTTTTTCTCCTGTCCTGGGTTTGTTGTTGTTGTTACGTGCCATCGAGTTGGGTCTGACTCATGGTGACCTGATGTACAACAGAACAAAACACTCCCTGACACTGTGCCATGTCCAGCAGTATGTCAGTGCTTCTCTGCTATTCATATGGTTTTTGATGGCCGATTGTTTTGGGAGTTGATTGCCTTCTTTCATTTTTGTGGTGCTAGGGATTGAATCCAGGGCCCCAGAGCACACAGAACAAGTGCTTGAACAATGGAACTAAACCAGGTTTGGGCTCTTTAATTTTCTGACCAGTTTCAACTCATCTCCTCAGATTGTGAGCGGCTGAAGTGAGGTTTTCTCACGCATGAACCTAACACGGTACAATCATGCCTCTTCTGTGTTTAAAACTCCGCCTCCTCTGTCATGTCATCACTTGGGACAAACTTTTCCCATCAGTGCTAGGAATGGAGAGCCACACCCATGGCCTGTCCACCAGGCTGGTCCGTGATCCGTTTGCTGGAAGCACAGAGGAGGAGGAGCGTGGATGCAGCCACCACGGTGAAGCCCAGCAGGGAGACCACAGAGGGGCAGGTCTGAAGGGTGGGCCACAGGTTTTTTTCTCTTGGGGAACCAAGCACCTAGGCCCAGTGAGATCAAATCCAAGCTCTTCAGCTTGGAGTCCAAGCCCGACACAATCCGTCCCCAGCCTCGCTCCCTGCTTCTCTTGTACTAACCCGCGCTTAAGCACAGCACTGGCTCCTTTGCCTTGGGAGCAGCAGGTAGCTTTCCTGCCACCATCAGGGTTTCTGTGTGCCCCGCATGAATGCTGGCTGTTGTCCTTAGGTGTTGTCGAGTCGGGACACTGCGCCCAGCACTGTGTCAGTGCTTCTCTGCCATTCACAGGGTTTTCCGTGGCTGATTCTTTTGAGATTGTTTCCGGGGTGGGCTGCCTGGTCCTTCTCCTGTTTTTGTGGTGCTGGGGATCGAACCCAGGGCCTCAGAGAGTGCAGAGTGACAATGTCCCAATTGAGCTAAACCCCAGTCCCACATGAGCACTTGGCCTCTCTTTTCAATCATCTTGTGGTCCGTGGATTCCAGGCGTGGCAGGGGTCTGTGTGAGCCATGTGAGTGTACCGGGCAGGCCCGAGACCACTTCGCCCCGGTCGCTGGCCCTCCTTCCCTAGGTGGATGCGCCCCCGTCTGCCTGAGGTGGTGTCCCAGTCTCTGCTGAGGAAGACGGCTGCTCTCTGTCACAGCGCGGCGGGAATCGCTGTCCGGGGTCATCGTGGTCACGCACTCGGTGGCTTGTCTCTTATCTCTCTCCACTGGCTGGGACCTGCACACCACAAACTCCCAGCGCCTGGATCGGGGCCCAGCCAGGCAGAGGGGCTCAATCAATATTTGCTGAATTAATGAATATATGAATGAATCGGCTTCCAACATGGCTTGATGCCAGAGAGAGGCTTTGATGTGACTGGTGTGGATGACAGAATGCAGCCTCCCAGTCATCAGAAGGGCTTCAGGGAAAAGAGTCTAAACCACCTAAAAAACAAATGGAAATGTATGCGTGCGGCCCCAGCCTATCTCTGGCCTGTTCTTGTGGCTCTCTTCTTCCCGACACACATCAGAGCCACCTTGTGGAGCAGGAGCCCCCTGTCTCTCCCCCTCTGCCTGTCAGATGCACATTTCAAGTGTTTCTGGCCACAAACACTTTAACAAAATAACGTCTACAAAGACATAGGAGGTAAGGATCCTGCTGCTACTTGGGTTATGTGTTGGTGTTAGGTGCTGATGGGTCGGTGTCTGACTCATGCGACCCTGCGTACAACAGGTGAAACACTATTGTCGGTGCTTCTCTGTTATTCATAGGCTTTTCGATGGCAGCTTGCTTTTTGGGAGTAGGTTGCTGGGTCCGTCTCCCAAGCCTACAGCACCTGGTGTTCCCAGGTGGTCTCCTATCCAAGGACTAGCCAGGCCCGACCTTGCTTAGCTTCTGAGATACGAGGGGATCGGACGCCACAGTGGTGTGGTTGCAGGCTGGGTTATGTGGAAGTCCCCCAAACTAATGTGGTAAGAATTGAGGTGAAATTGTCACCTGGCTTCTAGTTGGCGGCTGGTCTTTCATTTCTCCCTCTAGGCAGAATGTCCTCTAAGTGGTGTGTCAAATGCCAGAAAGACATCCCGAGCCTGTGGTTTTTTCCTGTATTCTGAAGCCTCTGGGGGGGGGGGGGTGGAATGCCTGCTCCTCCCTCTTCTCCCCTCAGGGCCCACGCCTCAAAGGCAACTGCATTCTCAATTCCCAGGAGGACCCTGCAGTCCCCACACTTTTGCCTCGCACGCAGGTCCTGGCCTCCTCTTGCTTGTCACACCACAGCCCAGAAGATGACCTATAAATCTTACTTTGTTGGACAAATGTCATTCCCGAGACCAAGGGTTTGAGAGTAAGACAGGCCAGGAGAAATGGGGACCCCATGCCAAAGGGAAGAGAGGTGGTTGCTGAGCAGAAGCACAGAATACAAAGTCAGGGCCAGCAACCCCAAGATGCCGGGTCTGAGGCCAAGCTCAAAGGAGGCTGAGGGAGAGAAGAGTAACCAGGAAGGATTCATGCTGGGACAGGTCCCTGTCTACTTGTCCTCTTTGTGGAGTCCACTATTGTCCTGGCCTCTCTTCCTCTGCCACCCCCCCATTCCTCACCTCCCTGGGGAGAGAGTGCAAGGTGAACTCGGGGCGGCAGGGGGATCAGGTGTGTGCACTCGGCTCCTCCCTCCTTCCGGAGGCTCTTCCTTTGACAAGGTGGATGGCACGGGCACACCGCCTTCACCTGCCCAACGTGGAGCAGCTAAGATCAGTTCTGGCTCTGGGTTGGGAATCCCACCTTCCTGCAGATCTCTGCCACATCCTCCAAATCCCCTTACCAGTTATTACGATCATATTTTAACCTCTGATCTGCCTTGTCCTTTTGACTTATTCTTCAGTAGACTGGGAACTCAGGCAGAAAAGAGAGGATGCTATTTATTTGGCCCCTCAAACCAGAACTATTCTAAATATATATTCATCTTTTCCCCTTCCTCAGTCCCCACTAAAATGACAGCAAAAGATCTTAAAAAATTACTGGCTTGTAAGTACGACAGGAACCAAAGGGGAGACCAAAGATCCAAGATACGAATGCAAATCTAACTGATAGAAACAGAGGACATTATAAGAGCCTGTTTAAAAGATACCTCAAAAGGTGAAGCAATGTGGACTGCGGAACCCAGAAGAGGCAGGCTGTGGAGACTGTGGGTACCGCCATAGTTTGGGAGACTCTGAAGCTGCAAATGGGGGGCTGCTGTGCCTCTGCATGTGGAGATTAACGGAGGACGCTGCAGTCTCTTTTCTACGTGCAAAAATATTAGATGTGAGCCAGTCCCCAGCAGAGTTACATTAACAAGGAAAACACTTTGGTCCCATCAGGATGTTTATGATGAAGACATTAAAGCAGGAGTTGATGTTGGTGAGGATGTAGAGACACTGGAACCTGTGTGCACTGCTGGCAGGTAAATAACATGGTGCAATTGCTATGGAAAATAGTACGATGGTTCCTCAGAACATTAAACACAGGGTTACTTCCCACATGGCCCAGCAATTGCACTCCTAGATATATACCTGAGGGAGTAAAAAACAGGGTCTCAACTATTTGTGTGGCAATGTTCATAGTATCATTTTCTCAATAGCCAAAAAGGTAGAGACAACCCAAATGTCTATATGCAGGTAAAGAGATAAATGGATTATGTTCTATCCATATGGTAGAATATTATTCAGTCATGAAAAGCAACAAAATATTGATGCATGCTATAACATAGGTGGACTTTAAATGAGTGTTCAGGTGAAAGAAGCCTAAACAAAAGGACAAGTGTTATATGATGGCACTTGTATTATTATATGAGGCACCCGGCATGGTTAAATGCACACAGACTGCTAGCAGAAGTCATGTGGGTAGGGATGATGGGGAATCAGTGTGTAATGGGGGCTGAGTTTCAATTTGGAGAGGTGGAAAGTTCTACAGATGGATGGCAGTGCTGCACAGCAGTGGAAACAAGCTTAGAGGCTATTGAACTATACCTGCAAAACCAGTTCAAGTGGAGCCAGGTGCTGCGATGCACGCCTACAACCCCAGCAACTCAGGAGGCTGAGGCAGGAGGATGCGAGTTCGAGGCCAGAGGCAGCCTGCACAATTTAGCAAGACCCTGTATCAAAATAGAAAATGAAAAAGAAAGGGCCGGGGTGCAGGTCAGGGGTAGACCACTTGCCCAGCATGCACCAGGCCCAGGGTTCAACTCCCAGTACTTCAAAAAATAGTTAGAATGTTACTAATTCCATTATGTTTACCATGACTTTCTAAAGAGACAGACCAGCCCAGTGATGGGGCACCAACCTTTAAGGGAATTTAGGCCTCATGGGAGTGCTGAGAAGGGCGGAGAAGTTTCTGCCAGACCTCCCTCAGGCAGGCCCTGGAAGGAGAGGCAGATGCCAGGAGAGAGGCAGGAGTGAGGACACCTAGTCCCTGGTTCCTCCCAGGAGCTGGCCTCCTGTGCTGACCAGAACATTCCAGTATGGGACAGCAGTGCTGGGCTCGGGCTGTGGAAGCCAGGCAGGGTTTGCTCTGGGAGTTCGCTGTTCATCTTGGGAGAAGCTCCAGAGAGGATGCCCGAGGAGACTGCTAGGCCCTGATGAGAGGATGAGGGGATAAGGAAGAGCAGAAATGAAAGCCACTAACTCCCACAGTGGTGCTTTGCCCAGAAATAACTTGGATGCCCACCTTTCTGGATGAAGAATAAGAAAGCGTTGTCTGCGGAAGGAATCTGACTCATAAATGTGACCGAGTTACCAAAGCTACCTTGCCATATGTGTTTAACCTATAGGCTTTTCCAGAAAGAATGAATGGCTAGTCATCCTGCTGGTCTGAATAGATGTGGTCACCATTCTGTGAGAACACCCATTCACATGGCCCGGCCCGAAAGCTCTGCCTGGATCAGGGTTGTCGGCCTGGCTGCAGATGGGGTGGTCTGGGGAAGCCCGGAAAGCTCCTGGTCTGGCACCTCCTGCCCTCCACGAAGGACCTGCTGTAACGGGTCTGGGTGCGTCCCGGGGTTTCCAAAACTCCCCGTGTGGGTGTAAAATGCAGCTGCTCCTGGGAGCTGCTCTAAATAAAGGCAGCCAGTTTCCCCATCTCCCTAAGCAGATGCTCTGTAGGTGCAGTGATGCAAACGGGCTGTTTGGGCAGACTCCCGCCGCCGCCTTTGGCCGGGAGTCCTTCCCAACCCACTCCCAGGAGCCTTGACACACAATGCAACCTGGAGCATCGGGAAGGCCAGCCGAGGAGAGCTTGGTAATGGGGTGCTCCCGGATGCTAAGTAGGCCTGCGTGGGGAGCCTGAGGCCTCAGCGGGGCTTCTGCACGCCACAGCTGCTGGGATCGTTTTCCACGGAAGATGCCCACCTCCACACTGGGACGCATAAACACAAACCCCGCTAATTCGGTAATCAGGACAGATAATTGCATCCTCTTAATTGTTTTCTTTTTTCATCTTAGGTTTGCATTGATGGGAGGCGGTAAAATTAGTCCACCAGACATGTGAAGTTTGCGACTTTGCTGATTAAAGCCTTAATTGATTCGGAATGTTTTACAAATCGATCTCCGTGAATTACTTTGCGCTCACGAAGGCAGCTTATAAATACTGTTTGCCCCAAATAAGGGTTTGAATGAGCACCAAGCTAGCAGACACCCCTTTAGTAAGGACGTTCAGGCTCTGCCTGGGACGGAAATGAGCCTTGCTCTCTCCCATTTGTGTTCAAATTACTCATTCCATTTCTTTTTGGTGGCACCCAGGCAGCAGGGGGTCAGCTAAAACTCTTCAGTCTGAAGCGCACAGCATTCCGCCAAACCCCAGATGCCTGCACTGTGATACAGCCCTCCTGGGACAGCCATAACGATCAGGCACAGGAGAAGCGCTGGGTTTACAGAGACATCAAATGAAACTGCAAGGAATTCTGTTTAAATGTAATGCATAACCTGTGTGTGTGAGAGAAAGAGAGACAGAGAGAGAGAGAGAGACTGAGACTTCCTAAGTAGTGGAAATTGAAATTTGATCAGAATTCTTCCCTGATCTTTATGCATAGCATTGCATTGACCTTTATAAATATTATTGCATCTTAGATATGCAATAGGTTATTTAATCATCCCTTATTAAGGAATATGGGGCACAAACATCCTTGTCTATCTCTCTGTCTCATGGCAGTGGACAGAAAGGTCATAGAGCGTGGAGATATATCATTATAATAGATATCACAAAATTGTTCTCCAGAATGGCTGCATTAATTTATTTGCTAGCAGCATTTTGAAAACTCCATTATCCTCTTACCCTGCCCAACATCTGATATACAACTTTTTAAAGATTTGACAACTTGGTAAGTGAAAATTCATATTTTGTTTAAATTTGAATTTCCTCAATTACTGTGGATCTATCCTTCCATAAGTTTACTGGCAATCTGTATGCATCTTCTATGAACTGCCTCATCCTATCCTTTGCCCATTTTTTAAGTTGAGTTGTCTTTTTCCATATTTATTACCTCTAGAATAGCCAGACTTTGTCGATTAACTTGCTGTGAATATTTTCTTCCAGTCTGTCTCTTGTCTCAATTTTGCTTATTATAGAGTGGTTTGTGACAGAGGCTTTAAATGTTGGTGCAAAAAAATTTATTAGTTCTTTTATTACTTTAAATTTTGTCTCTTTAAAAGGTCTTCCCTACTAGTGTTTTCTAATGCTTTTAAAGTTTTATATTTTGTGTAAATATGTTTCATCTCGTTGGAATTTATTTTGATATATGTGGGAGAGACTGTGTCCTGGACATGATGGTCATTTCCCAACATTGACTTGACCACTCAGCAGAAGACAATAAGCATATTACTGTCCACTGGTAACTGTCATTGTACTTGACCCTATAAAATGAAAGAAGTTTTCACGTGTGACTTTGTCCCTTGATAATGTAATAAGGCAGCATGAAGTCCAAACTGCCACCAGCAGTCCTGTGGCTCAGAATGAAGTCAATGCTGAGGATGGTAGAGAGGAAGGATCCAGGTCTTCGATGACATCATGAGCCACTTGGGTGCCTGCTCTGCCTTTGGACTTTATGTGTGATTGCAAAATTACCTTACTTGAAAGCCCAGTTTGAGTTGATGTTTTCTGTTATTGAAGTCAAAAGCACTTAATAGACAACAGATTTTATCATGTAAGAAGTTCTGCTTCTCAGCAGCTACCAAGCAATACTCCCAAGATCTTTTGAGATATTGTGCTTTAAAATAGTCTGTTTCTGTTCTATTGGGTTCCAATAATGCAGAAATCCAATAACCTCTTTGTCTTTTCTTTATGGAAAACAACCTAGGATTCCTTTGCACATTCTCTTATTAGATGAAAGTTAGCATTGCTGGCTCTATCTTCTATGTCCATTAACTTTCTCTTAAACATACATTTAATCTCCCAGTCTAGTTGTGATACTAAGAGAATTTCTAAGCTTGTTTTCCAGTTGTATCTATATTTTTCTTCGGTCTATTGAATTTGTATTTCAAGAAGCAATGTTTAATTTCTAGGATCTCCATTTCCTAAGATTATGGTATGTTCCAGCATTTCTGTCTTTCTGTAATTCCTGCTTCCTCCATTCAGTGTCCCCTTGCACAAACATTCTTTGCTGAGTGGTGCCTTTGATGGTGCTGGCTTTTCCCAGCTGTCTAGTGATTTTTGGTGCTGTGCTTATTCATCTTTCTACTCTGGATTCCATGGAAGAATGTTTGCTATGTCTGGGCCCTGCAGTGAGAAAGGGGGAATGTGACCCTGGCCATGGTGTTTATCTCGATGACCTCTTGTCAAACTACGGCTCTCTAGAATACCAGTGCTCATTTTTTCTCACTATTTGTATTTTGGTATCCATTATCCACCCTCCCTCAAGCCTTTCCTCTTCCCTTTCTAGCCTCTAGTAAATACTGTTCTACTCTCTTGTACTTAGAGATCAACTTTTGTCGCTTCCACACATGAGACAGAACATGTGGTATTTGCCTTTCTCGCTTATTTCACTCAACACAATGTCCTCTAGTTCCATCTACCTGCTGCAGATGATGGGATTTTATTCTTTATGAGCTGGCTATTTTCTCATGCTTCTACAGAATATAGCCAGAACTATTTGTTTGTTTATTTACAGCACTGGGGAGTTAAACCTAGGACCTTACATATGCTTTGCAAGTGATCTACCTCTGAGTGGCACCCCTAGTCCCTGCCCCTTTTAAATATTTTTTGAGACAAGGTCTCACTAAGTTACGCAGGCTGCCTCTGGCCTTGAACTTGTGATCCTCCTGGCCCACTTCCCAAGTTGCTAGGATGACAGTCGTGTGCCACAGCATCCGTCCAGCTCACCAGAACTGTTTTAAAGTCAAAATTTCAAAATGACCTAAAAAATTCCCAAATCAAAACAAATGTAGCTCACACTCTCTTACACAGCCCATCATCCACAGGAGAAGCTGAGAATCAGTGGTCTCCTGATTAGTCTGTTAATAAAGACGCCCCACAAAAATCAGCCTTCCAGTCCAAGGCCATACTTCCTGCTCTTTCTCACCCTGATCAACTCAACTTCAACTCGGTCAGTAATCTCTCAATGCACCAGCAGCAATAAATAGAGTAAAACACACTTCAAACACACATTTTTCCTATCAAGAACACATTTTTCTCTTATTTGTCAAAATCTGTCATGGGTATGAGAATATACTACTTTATTTATAGATCGTATTCTTTAATAACAATGCTCTAAATCTTATTTTTCTTCCTCTGGGGGTGCCTGGAGCTAGTTAGCAATTTAGCTTCAATGTCCAGTTCTCTTCCAAAGGCCATTTTTCCTAGATTCAACCTCATTTCTACCGAGGGGCAGGTTTACCAGGGGGCTATGTTAAATCATGGAAAGGTGTTCCCATAAATCTTGTGTACCAAGCTTCCTGACACCCATGACCAAGGCTCTTGTAAAAATACACATCTGCACAACACTTGTATGATTGGCAAGTTTTCATATCAAAGATATCACTGATCTCAACTCTTATTCCCTTAGGATTAGTGTTTATATAGAACCATTACCAAGAAACCTTGTGACAAGGCAAGTATATAAACACCCATCACATGAAGCACATTATGGTTCTATCTTTATGGAAATATTAAGTATAAATTAGTTTTCATTGAGATTTTAAATATGTTAAGTACTTGTACCATTAGGAAAGTGAAGCAGAACATTAAATATCAGCTCCTTAAGAAATATGAAAATAGGATAATTTTTTCATTAAAATGTTAATATCATCAAATAGTTCAATTTACAAAAATGGCTATCACGTCTTCAAGAGACACATTGTGTCTAAAAGCTTATTATTTGGGGTAGATGGCATCTTTGTCAGCTTTAACAAGCTTTAAATGAGTTTTAATACAATGATAATTTTCAATCTAACAAGTGAAAATGCCAACATATATTGTATAATTTTGAATTACTAACCATGCATACGGGCTGGGATTTAGCCCAGTTGGTAGAGTTCTGCACTGTAGTCTCTGAGGTCCTGAGTTCAATTCCCAGCACTGCAAAAATGGGAGAAGGACCTGGCAATCCACTCCCAAGGCAATCCGGAAACAGTCAACCATTGAAAACCCTATGAGGGTCGCTATGAGTCGGACTCAACTTGACGGCACCTAACAACAACAACAACAACAACAACAACCATGCATACAGGGGTAGAGTTTAACTCAGCTGGTAGAGTGCTGTTCTGCACTTTCTGAGGACCTGGGCTCTATCCTTAGCACCGAAAAGCTGGGAGAAGGATGTGGCAGTCCACTCCCAAAAGCAATCCCAGAACAATCAGCCACTGAAAACCCTATGAGTGTCTCTATGAGTCGGACCTACCTCAATGGCACCTAACGACAACCCTCATGCATACGCAGGACATTCTTAGTTGGCTCACTAGATTTGGTCAAGACTCAGACAATTCTTAAATCTGTAAAGTTGTCTTATTTTCATTCAAGACGACAATAATTAAAATGAGTGACATTCCACTATGGTTCAGGCTCTCGTATCCATGCTTTACATGTGTTTACTTAGTGCTTAAAATGTTCCTAGCAGTAGGTGGTGGTGCCACGCTCACTTGACAGATGAGGACTCAGAGACAGAGAGGGCATTTTTGCATCTAGGCAGTGGGAGGGATAGCCCAAAGGGAAGTGCTGGGTCCCAGGACTGAGGTTCTTCGCTCTGCAAGGCGCTGTCTCTCCTGATGGGTCCTGGCTGCAGGAGAGCAGTGTGGAGGAAAATACCGCCCAAATAGGGAAAGAGAGAAGGAAACACCTTTGGTGTTTTGACTTGTTAGATACCATCCAAGAAACTCCAGCAGGGTCTCAGTGCCTCCCCAGCTGGTGAATTATTGGTCATTCCCACTTGCGAAAACACATATCATTATCACAAGCCTCTCAATTCTCTTATCACGGTGCCAAGTGCTGCCTTCATAATTAAAGGTCTGCTGGCTTTTCTATCACAAACTCCCTGTGTGAGCTTCAGAACGGCTTTTTAGAAAAGATTTATTTATGATGTTTGAAAAGTACACAGATAGGTTCAGGACAAGAAAAGAAACAAATGAGGCTGCTACCTCCCCAAGGATGGTCAGTTGTGGTGCTGGCAATGGCTGGCGATCAGCAGCGTTCCAATCTACCCTTAAAAGGTGCAGCCCCGCCAGGCCATCTATCAAAATGAATTCTGCATCCTGCTTTAAATTGAAATTCCTTGGTCAGTGTGAGGTTCAAAAACCTTCCAAATTCACACTATTTTCTCGTGATGTTCTCTGAAGCCAAAAATCACCTTCTCAACCATTGATTATAATACTGAGCAGTTCCGATAAATTTTCCTCAAAAATTATCTGGAGACTAATAAATCAATTTCCACACAAAGTTTCATTTCTTGGCATTTGAAACTGTAAAACCTTCATTCCAAGCCTGTACTGGGCACTGTGGTTGGCCCGTGGGATACCGGGTCCAGAAGAAAGTACTGCCTGGAAGGGGTGGGACTCTCCCGCAGGGAGGAGGCAGGGGTGTGTAGGGGTGTGTGTGTGTGTGTTTGTGTGTGTGTGTGTGTGTGTGTGTGTGTGTGTGTGTGTGTGTGTGTGTGTGTCCTGGAGAAGAGCAGCGGGTGTGAGAGAAGGAGGGCCACTCCAGCCAGGGATTTGCTCACCAGGAGCGAAGGGGGAATGTTTTTACAGGCAAGACGTGATGGGAAACCATCACCAGAAAGCCAGTCTGGGCAGGTATGAAAAGTCTTGAAATCAGCAATCCTGAAACAATCAGCCCTCGAAATCCCCAGAGGGTCACTATGAGTCAGACATGACTCCACGGCACCTAACCGGCACCTAACCACCACCACCACCACCACCACCACCACCACCACCACCACCACCACCAGGCCGGGATGAAGGGCTTACACTTGGGCCCACCAGAAGTCTGGAGGGAGGAAGTGGGATGCTTTGGAAAGAAAGCTCTGTTGTCACTGCTGCCAGCGGCTGTTCGGATGGGGGCTGTGTGTGTGCCTTGAGGCCTTGCCACACGGGGCAGTTTCAGGGAATCCAGGGGAATCAGTTTCCAGACACTCAGCTTCCTGAGTCCCCGATCCTGGAACACGTGCCCCGAGGTCTCTCCCTCTTCTCTGTCATACTGCCCTCTGCTCTGGGCTGGAAAAGCCTGCCACTTGCCACCTGGATCACGGGGACTTGCCACCCAAGGAATGCCCCGGAGCAAGATAGGACCTTCAGGGCATGCTGAGCCTGCTTAGAGCCCTGGATAAAGGATTTCGGAATGAAATCCTCCTGAGAACAAAACAAGGAATGATTTTGAATTCATCAGGGCACCGCTACATCAATACTCCTGAGTCTACCTCATTGAGAGATGCATTTCCAACTAAAATGCTGTCTGTTCAATAGTTATTCATGATATTTGTAATATACTTAAGGGATTCTGACTGACTGTGTCCTAAAAAATCATAATAACTTAGTACAGATTTAATATTTTAACCTAGAGTTTATGGCCACTGGAAGTAAATAACAAGCTTCAAAGGTATGCGCGCACACATGAGTGTATGGGAAGTACATGTAGGTAGCTTGCAAGTTTGACAGGGTAACCAATAACAGTTTCTAAAGCATAAAGAACACCATGTGAGAATAGAATTCCAGGAGAGGGAAGCCACTGTGTGCCAGCGTCACCTCCAACTGTCTAAGAGAATGTTCTGCAGATTCTGAAACACTTGCTGGTTTTTGATCACTATGGTGTTTAGATATTCCAGTGGATCCACTCAGAAGAAAGATGTAATAGTTTCATTCTTTTGTTTTGCTCTTGTTTTTTTTGAGAAAAGGTCTCGCTACATAGACCAGGCTGGCCTGGAACTCATGATTCCCCTGCTTCCTCCTCCTGAGTGCTGGGATTACAGACATGTACCACCACATTCTTAGATGTCAAAACTTACAATAAAATTTTCTTGCAACTATATACATGTAAAAATTAATACCCTGTTTTAAACGCGCAAGGGGGTTCCTGGCTTCCAAAAATTGTTTCAGGAGGAATAGGGAAGATTTCTGAAGATGTGTCAGGCCAGCGCATAATGAGAGCATGGTGATGGGAGGGGCCTGGAAGAGGTGGGAAGGTGGCCTTCCAGGCACACACAACTGGTGCAAACCCTGGTTCCGCCCCTTATGGCTCTTGTGGTCCTTTCTAAAACACAGCTACCTCACTGCAGCACACTACAGGTCATTGTCATTGTAAGGTGTCATGAAGTTGAGTCTGACACATAGCGACCCTCACAGGGTTTTCAATGGCTGATTGTTTTGGGATTGTTCTCAGGAGTGGGTTGCCATGGCCTTGTCCCATTTTAGCCATCCTGGGGATTGAACCCAGGGTCTCAGAAAGCACAGAGCAGCACTTTACCAACTGAGCGAAACCCCAGCCCTCTATAGATCCTAGTAACACTAACTATGACAATTGCTACTTTGGAGACAGAATCAGTAGAATCTGGGGCGTTGATGTAATAGGTGAAGAATCAAGGTGACCCTATGAGTTCTAGTTTTGTGATGACCTGGTTAATAGCAACAGAGGAACTGGCCGGGCAAGCAGTGACGAATTCTCTTATGTGGATGTTGAGTTTAGGAATACATGGGCCACTTTTGCTGGCAGGAGACAGGTGTGAGCTCCGGAGCAAGGTTCTAGATCCCAAAGTCAGCCAGAGGATTCAGGTGTAAGTGACAGATGTGGACAGAAAAGAGCTGAGGGGTGCACGCAGCCTAGCAGGGAAGGGCAGAAAAGACAGAATCTAAGGAAAGTGAGTCAGAGCTGTCAGAGCCCAGCAATCCTGAGGATGGCAGGTGTGCAAAAGGGCAGCCAGCCCTGTCTAGAGAGCCAGAGACCAGGACCAACATCACACCCAGATCTGGAGATGAATGGGTGACCTTCTACTTGCGAGGGCAATTTGCTGGGGACAGGACAAGCAGCAGCCAGTTCCAGCAGCCAAAAGGGACCATGGAGGGACAGGGAGGCTGCTGCTGCCCTTCATGGGGAGAGGGGAAAGGAGGTGAGGGTCTCCTGGTGAGAACAGGGGCGAAGACCCCATGGTCCAGGACACGTCCTCAGGGTGCATGCAGAGTTCCAGTTGAACGTGACACAGAGAAAGGCAGAGGGAAGTTCAGGGAAGAGGGGCAAATTTCAGGCTTGCAAAGGCGTGGGAACACTCCCCCAGGAGGGGTGTGGGTGGGCAACAGCCAATGTGCCCAGATCTGAGAGACTCTGGGCTACTGAACAGAACCAGGAGTCCACGAGAGGGAGGTGCAGAGAGGCCTCAGAGAGGGGAATGCATTAAAACATCCACGGTGATCGAAGGTGAGCGCTCTATATTATTTTCAGAAATGACCTATCAGTAGATGATCAAATTCCTTAAACAAATGTCTTTCTCTTTTTAAAATCAGAGGGCAGAATTCCCTTACCACATTTAGAATGCACATCTTATACTCCACTTATTTTCATGCAATAAACATAATTTATAGGAAATCTTTAATGAAATCCCTTTAAGCAGTATATTAACTGCATACCCAAAGGGACATGCCAGGGCATTTTCCTCCCTTCCTCTCTCTCTCTCTCTCTCTCTCTCTCTCTCTCTCTCTCTCTCTCTGTGTGTGTGTGTGTGTGTGTGTGTGTCTGTTGGGGATGTGTCCCTGGCGAGGTCTTTTATTATTCAGTTCATGAAATTAAGAGAGTGTCATTTCTCTGTAACCTAAAGTTAATAAAATTCCTGAGACTCTCTCCTCCTGCTATGTGCAAGTTACTCATTTACTTCAAGCAGAAACACACGTGTTATCAAGACATACAAACTTGCCTCTCCCCTTTCAGTGATTGGAAATACAGTCTAAAATTCTTAAATTGGATTTCCACCAACCTGTGTATAGGAGAGAAGCTCAAATATCATTTCTATTGAAATTATTTCAGAAATCATAAGTTCAATCTGTTTATACTGATGATTTAGTCATTTTCTAAATGTACCAGTAATTTTCTCTATGCACTCAAATGTTATTTTATTTGTATTATTTTTATCTCATATGGCTAAAACATGTTCATTGTTAAATAAATACTGAAAATGGAATTTATTTTTAATAGATTAGGCTATATTTGCCTAAAGGAAAGGAAAGGAAAGGAAAGGGAGGGAAGGGAAGAGAAAGGGAAGGGAAGGAAGGGAGATGAGGAAAAAGAAAGAAACCCCTGGAGACCACTCCAAGGTGTCTGAATGCTGACGATGAGGCTCCCTGCTTACGAGCCACTACGTCAGGAGTTGGTGCCTTCGAGGCACATTTGTGGGTGTTTTGGTTGGTTTGTTTTTTGCCAGTACTCAGTGGTTGAACCCAGGGTCTCACATCTACTTTATAAGCTCTCTGCCACTGGACTGCACCCCCAGCCCATTTTTCAATTTTTATTTTGAGTCGGGTCTTGCTAAGTTATGCAGGCTGCGAGGCACATCTGCTTCTTGACCTCCAGCCTTCCCAGCACAAGCAAACTTCCGGCCATCTGCTCCCCTGCATGGCTGGTTCCCCCCTTTATTCTTCGGCTGGGTTTGGATAATGGCTTACAGCCTCAGACTGCTTCCCACCCTCACCTCAACCTCCAGCCTGAATTAGCTTGTCTCTAACTCAGTGTTTCTTCCTCTGCCCCCTCCGCTGGGCATGCCTATGGGTCACTTGAAGGACCGAGGCTCTGGGCCCCCCTTTGTTGAAGCTGCGTCCCCGGGCAGCTGCCCACCTCGCCTTTCTGGACTGGGTAGGTGAGCCCACAGTGTAAGACACTTCATTTTCTGTTTCTGTTCCACTGGAGCACAAGCTGTTGCTAACAAAGCACCGTGTAGGTGATAAAGTCCTTTTTGTGGAAGAAAATATTTGGTGAGTGATCATTGGATTAATTCAGGAGGTTCTACTCGGGATGGATTTCGAATGCAGAATGGCACATTTGTCAAAAGTAAGGCTCTTGTTTGATCAGACCACAGAAGCATGGTAGGAAAATGGGTTCGCTTTGGTTTCCAAGGCCTTAAGCAAACAGCAAGGTGATGCTTCCGGAACTCAGGCTGGAGAGCGGCTGTTTGCATCAAGTGGAACTTTCTAAAGAGATTTTTCTCTCTCTCCAAATTCTTCCTTGGTGAAATTGTAGTTAGGGAAGTGAGGTTTTCTTCAGTTTACTGAACTCTGGTTTCCTAGTTCCCAGGTGTAAAGGAGACAAAACTGCAGGAAGATGTACATCTGGGAAGGATCAGCAAAGGCACGACCCCAAGCACAGTGCTCCTGAGAGCCAGCTGAGCCCACCCAGCCCCTCCAGTGGGCAGGTGCCTGAGCAGAGCTCCGCTAAGTCTTCGTGATTAGATTTTGGGAGGGGAGGGTCTAGTTGAGCCTGCTTTTCTGTCTCTTCACCCATTTCCCTCAGTGAGCAATTCTGCTTTTCCCACATGCTTACTAGGTGATTACATTCTAGATGGGGCTATGTTGTTGTTGGTAGGTGCCATTGAGTCGGTATCTGGTATCTGACTCATAGTGACCCTAGGTACAACAGGTAAAATACTGCTGTCAGTGCTTATCTGCTATTCATAAGGTTTTCAATGGCTGATTGATTTTTGGGAGTGGGTTGCCGGGTCCTTCTCCTATGCCTATAGCACCCGGTGTTCCCAGATGGTCTCCCATCCAAGTACTAACCAGGTCCGACCCTGCTTAGCTTCTGAGATCTGAGGGGATCGGACACACCAGGGCTATGGCTGCAGGCAGATGGGGCTAAAAAGATGTTTAATCTGTATAATATTTATAAGAACCTTTGCATATATTCTTCACATGTCAAATTTAGAAACACTTGCTTAGTTTCATTGTCCCCAAGTACCTGTCAGCTTTTTGTGCTGTAGGGGCTTGTGTGTTGCTTAAAGCTGTGCCACTGGTATTTCAGATACCTGCAGGGCCACCCATGGTAGACAGGTTTCCACTGAACTTCCAGACTAAGACTGACTAGGGAGAAGGACCTGGAAGCCCATTCCTGAAACAATTACCCATTGAAAATCACATGAATAGCAGAGAAGCACTGTCAGATATAGTGCTGGAAAATGGGCCCCCCTGGCTGGAAGGTGTTCAAGAAACAACTGGGGAAGAGTTGCCTCCTCAAAGCAGAGTCGACCTTAATGATGGGAATGGAGTAAAGCCCTTGGGACCTCCATTTGCTGATGTGGCATGAATCAAAATGAGAAGAAACATAGCAGCTGCTAGCGATGGGCTCAAACAAAAAGATCATAGCACAGCACAGTGTCAGGGAGTGTTTCATTCTATTATTGTACACAGGGTCTCTATGAGTCAGATCTGACTTGATGGCACCTACCAACAAAAACAACATGGTTTCTTTGGGCTCATAATACAAAAGTTTAGAGTTCAATTGGTTCAAACTCCTCATGCAGATGGCAAAACTGAGGCTGGGACACCAGAGCCAAAGCATCTGCTTTCCCAGGGCTTTGCAATAGGTGACCTCTCTCCAAAACTCACTCCTGCTCTTGAGTCCTGAGGCTGGCTTTAGCAGAGGGCCTCTTTGTATAACAATGCCTGAGTGCCCATAATAACACTGTTTTAGCTGTAAAGGAAACTAATTAATTTTCATCAAAAGCATTATGAATAAGAAATCAGATGTGCTGAAAAATGAATTAAAACTAATAAAGGAATATCACCAATTGAAAACAGGTTGATTTTTGTTAATTCAGAGAAGAAAGAGCCAAGTCCTATTTTGCAGGTGATGGGACTTTTAACAATTTCTTCTCTACAATAACACCTCCTTTTTTAAATAGCTAGAGACAACGGTAATAAATCATATCCATCTGTATTTACAAAGCAGACAATATGAAGCCAGGAAGTTCAGCTTGGCTTAGAAGAGAAAGTAATATGTGCACTTACTGTGCAGAGTTCAGGGTAAATGTAAGTTAACAAGAAGTCAAGAAAATGGGTTCTGTGTCCTCCTTGGGGCTAGCGTTAGGCTTCATACTGAGACTTGAGCTTAATACCTCTGTGTGCTCAGCCAGACCCAAGGTTCATGATATAAGACCAAAGGAAATGCAGAGTAGCACCGAGCTCCAGCCATTCTCTCCCATTATGGACCCTAAGATTGTCCCTGAGCCCTGTTTTCTCTTAAGTCCAAGTGACAAGGGGGTTTAAGCAGGAGTTGAACACATTTCCACCAAATGGGAGTAAGACGTGGGCCACGTGCTTCTCTCTGGGTGACACATGTTCTTCTGAGAACCCGTCCCCAAAGAGACAGGTTTGCTTTGTGCTGGACCCTGACACACAAGTCATGGCAACCTCCTGGTGGAAGCTGTGGTGACATCTCACTGTGCGGGCTCAGACAGTGCTGCCCTTGCCTAGGGTTCAGGGTTCCCAGGGAAACACGAGGGAGGGAGCGGAGGCAGAGGAGGGCAGTCCCTTCGTTTGTGGCCAGCGCTGCGGCAGGGCCAGGGTGCTGGTCTCACGGGGTGGCCCAGACCTTTCTCAAAGTGGTTCCCTGGCCTGTCTGGCTTGCTACCACTGCCTGTTACCATTGGGTGCGGGCCACGCCAGTTAGTCACCTGGGTCTGAGACATATCCCTCCCTCTCCAGGGCACTGCCGCAAACAGGGTCCCAGCAGTCCTCCCCGCCAGTCACACATGCCTATGCCTAGGCGGTCATGGAATCCTGTGTCCCAACCCCAGAGTTCATGCTGGACTCTAACACAGCAGAGCCCAAGGTGCAGGGACAGGCAAGAGCCTTGAAGGGGATGGGGGGAGTGACAGCATCGCACAACTCCAGTTTTGGCTGGCCCTGACATGCATCATAAGGGCCCTCCATGAGCCAGGCTCAAGGTGTTGACTTCCCTGTCATCAGGTCATAAGGACCTCGTCCCCCTGAGGTGGCAGCTGGGAGGCGGGAGACAGGTGTCTGCACTAAAGAGTGACCTATGCGGAGTCAGAGCTGCCCTGTGTATAACTTGCCCCTGCCTCTCCTCTGCCTGGGCCTGGCCCCACACCTACCGTTCCCACCCTCCAAGGGGTTGCTCTTGCACCCCAGGCCCCTTGCAGACTCATAGCTTCAGGTGGGCAGCTCTGGTTCCTGCTCACTCGGTGCTCAGAGTTGCTAAAGCCCAAAGACCTACTAGAGCAAATGTGGGCCCTTCTTACCTAATGAGTAGCTATGATTGATCCACCTACAGCCATACAACCCCGGTATCCAATCACGTCAGATCTCAGAAGCTAAGCTGGGCTGAGTCTGGTTAGTACTTGGATGGGAGGCCACCCGAGAATACCAGGTGCTACAGGCTTGGGAGAAGGACCTGACAGCCCACTTCCAAAAAACAATTGGCTACTGAAAACCCGATGAATAGCAGAGAAGTACTGTCAGATACAGTGCTGGAAAACGAGCCCCCCAAGCTGGAAGGCATTCAAGAAAGGACTGGGGAAGAGTTGCCTCCTCAAAGTAGAACTGATCTTAGTGATGGGAATGGAGTAAAGCCCCTGAGATCTCCATGTGCAGATGTGGCATGACTCAAAATGAGAAGAAACACAGTAACTGCAACAATGGGTTCAAACATAAAAAGACTGTGTGCATGGCACAGTGTTGGGGAGTGTTTCATTCTGTTGTACATAGGGTCACTCTGGGATGGATATGACTCAGTGGTACCCAATAACATGAATGGTCTTGTGGAGAACTGCACCTCTGGCTTGCATAGACTCACACAACACCCTTTTCCAATGAGGATTCCTCTAGGACCATCCGATCTGCTGGACCAAAAGATATGTATAGGTGGGAAGTTTGTCCCTGGCTCTGTGGACGGCCCTCTCAAGATCTCCCCACACTCTGAAACTAATAGTCTTCTGAGTCACCCAAGCCACTGGCTGTCCCTACCATGGGATGTGGCATAAGGAAAGAATGGAGATGCTGCCAGCTCATGCCTGCATAAAAGCAGTTGTACCTTCCGAGTCCTCTGCAGACCAGGTGCCTAGGGGCTTGAGGAGAGCTGGAAGTTTCAGCCCCAGTGCTCAGTAAGCTGGGCCTCTCGACATGAAATTCCTGGCTGCCCCCTCGATTAATCTGAGGCTCAGAACAATATGACGTCTATGTGGACTCTCAAATTTTAGTGACATCAGAATCACTCAGAAAGCTTGATTGAAACCCAGACTCCTGACCCCTGCTCCCAGAGATTCTGGTCAGTAGGCCTGGAATGGGTCCTGAGAATTTTCCTAGCAAGCACCCAAGTGATGCTGAGGCTCCTACGGGGCCCACACATGGAGCAGCTCGGCCCCAGAACACCGAGGGCCGGCACAAAGCGGCTATACCACCACGGTCTATGAATCAGTGCACCAGCGTCACCTGGGAGCTTATTAGAAATCTTGTTTTCCCAAACTTTAATGTGCATATGAATCACCTAAGAATCTTGTTAAGGTGCAGCACTGGATTCAGTAGGTCTGAGAAGGAGCCAAACTTCTGCATTTCTAACAAGCTCCCAAGATGGTGCTGATATTACTGGTCCGAGGACCAAACTTTAAGCTTAGTCCAGTAACCCCCACCTGGCAGTATTTAAAAAATACCTGGGGAGAAAATGTCTTCACTTGGCCCAGGAGACTCTCATCGGCACCTAGAGTTAAGAAACAATGCTCTGTACTCAAAAGCCTCTTGTTTAATGCTATTACTTAAACTGCTTTCTTGATGATTACTAAACACATTGGCCTGGCCCTTTTCAAGTGTTGCATGCTTTGCTTTTCATTTGATTCTCCATGTTTCCCACCTCCTGGGAAAGACCAAACGGATTCTTTCCCACCAGGCTTCCCCACCCCATTTCAACTTTAATTTCCAAAGCTAGCACATACGCCTTACAACCACTTTTACAGGACATGTCCTTCAAAGATTGTGGCCTGTGTACCTCATAAAAGAATTCCGAAAAACTCTAGCACTCTCACACATTGTAAGTTATATTTAAGTGTTTAAATTTAATTTCTAATGTATTATAAATAAAATATTAGATCACTCTGTCATGTATCCAAGGGACCTACAAACTGATGTGATATACGTATTGTTGTCACTTTAAAAATCTCCTTTTCAACAACTGAAAATTTTATATCATTTATTTTTCTCCTATCATGCACAGAATTTTATTTACTGTAACATATATTATGTTTGAAAGTCTTATTTATCACTGAACCACACCTCTCTTGCAAAAAGATATTCCAATAATTAAAAAAAATTTCCTATCATCCTAAAATTCTGTTGTTATTGTTGTTAGGTGCCATCTAGTTGGTTCTGACTCATAGTGACCCTATGTACAACAGAATGAAACACTCCCTGACATACCCAGCACCTTGTCAGTGCTTCTGGATGGCTGACTGTTTTGGGAGTGGGCTGCCAGCTTCTTCTCCCATTTTTGAGGTGCTGGGGATCTAACCCAGGGCCACAGAGCACACAGAGCAAATGCTCTACCGCCTGAGATAAACCTCAGCCTCCTTTGAAGCATTAAAAAATTACTAGGTTGGTTATCCACTACAATTATTACTAATCATTAATCAAACATGTCATGGCAAGTTTTGACAAATAATTTTTAAATATGAAGAGTAAAATCTACTGGAAACGCATCTCTTAATAAGATGAATGGGGCTTTCATCCACTATATTTATTATTATTATTCATTATAATTATTGTTAATAATTGATCAAACTAACATTTGTCATGATAAGTTTTGACAAATAATTATTAAATATGAAAAGTAAAATCTACTAGAAATGCATCTTTTAATGAGATGAATGGGACATCTTTTTTAATTTTAATTATTTTAATTATGTATTCACAGATGATTATTACTTCTAGCTAAAATGAGAAAGCATTCAACATCAATTTTATTTCTACTTTTCATTTTTATAAATGTATGCACTGAGAAAACTTCTTTTCATAAATATATATGAATAGAAAGAATTTTGTTAAAACAGTCTTGCTCAATTCTTTGACATCATTTGGACTGCTATCACCAAAATCACATAGGATGGTCTATTGGCTAACAACTTGATCAGGTTCTTCTCGAGTTTTGCTGAAAGCTAAGACTCATAGGCCACCTGACTTACAAGATTTCTTACCCAGTCAGTAAAGGTGCCTACCTTCTCCACACCAGCGTAATATCTGAAAGACCCTTTTCC
Organism: Pedetes capensis; assembly: GCA_007922755.1. Classification (NCBI taxonomy): domain Eukaryota; kingdom Metazoa; phylum Chordata; class Mammalia; order Rodentia; family Pedetidae; genus Pedetes; species Pedetes capensis. Next base: position 165,883 of record VMDO01000700.1, read on the forward strand.
TGGCCAGTAAAGCACTTTAAAGTCCAGAGCAATGTGTCCAGGAAGATTAGGGTTGGTGGAGGAAAGAGTTTTCCTATGGAAAATGGGAGAAAAGCCATTGCCAAAAGTGGGGGAAAGAAGAGCTCATTTCCCCACTGTAGACAATTACCCCACAGATCAATTTGCGAAGAGAACATGTGTGTCCACTGGAGATTGGAAAGTGGTTCCCTTAAAAACACCCAACACTGCATATTTCAGAAAGAGAGTGGACCTAACATCATTTCATCCAGTTCCCATGTAGGAAAAGCCCACGTGCACACTCGTGTTCCAGTCTGGAGACAACCTGTGATTAAAGGTGACAACATGTGATCAACGATAATACTGAAGTCACAAGATGGAATAGCATCTCCGAGGTGGAAAAAATAGAAAAAGGCAGAAAGACAGACAAAACACTGTACCGAAGGACAGTGAGGACCTGGCCACTCCTCATGTGTGGGGTAGGGAGAACCGTAAAGGAACTGTCAATGACCAGGAAGAACGCAGACACAGCCCCGCGAGAAGAGCTCACCCCACAAAGCCAAGATGGAGTCAAGGAAGGGAGCGTAAGGAAGGGTGCCCTCCACAGGCTTTCATTCCTTCACAGAACAAGTGTTTATGGAGTCGTTATCTGTTACTCGCTCTTCTACCTGCTGATCCCTTCAGATCTCAGAAGCCAAGCAGTGCCTGGTTAGTACCTAGATGGGAGACCACCTGGGAACACTGGGTGCTATAGGCTTGGGAGAAGGACCCAGCAGCCCACTGCCAAAAAACAGTCAGTCATTGAAAATCCTATGACTAGCAGAGAAGCACTGACAGCAGTGTTTCGCCTGTTGTATGTAGGGTTGCTATGACTCGGACACTGACTCAACGGCACCTAAAAACAACAACTTCTAGCTGACTGGGGAAATGAGACAGAAACTCCTATCTTTGTGAAACATACATTCTGCTGGGAGACAAAGGCCACCCAGTAAATAAGAGCTCTTGGAACAAGGCAGTGGGAAACATCCAGGCTTGCTGGGGCTGGCGGGGTTGAGACAGGGAGTGAGGAGCACCTACAATAGTCTCTAGTGACACGTAGCACCACTCACCCTAGACCTCCTTTCTAACCATCTCACTGCACGTGCATTCCTCCATTGGGGAAAAAAAAAAAGGACTTGTAAAGAGTTCTGCTAACAAAGCTCTTCTGATCTGGGCTGCAGAACTAACAGCTCCCTGGCGGGTGCTTCCACCACATTCTCGGCATGACTCCACTGTGTCTGGCACCTGACATGGTGTGTGCTTCTCCGATGGCCACATCTTCCAGCAACAAGGGAGCTGGGGAAAGGCAGGGCCATGTGCTTTCCTCCTTTACTTTGCTCCACAGCAAGCATAACGCCAGGTAAATGCTCACTGTTTTTGGAAAGAAATACCAGGAATAAAGTGAAGTTGTAAAGCAAGGTGGGGAGGAATCCCTCTTGGGACAAAAGTCAGGTGTAGACTCTCAAAGCCAAAAGAAATCACCCGGCAACACTCGTGAGCCTTCTGGGAAGCAGACACACAAGAAAAGCCTCAGGGTGGCTCCCATGGGGATCCTGTTTCTGTGGTAGTGATGGTGATGATGGTGACAATGAGGCACCATTATGCCTCTCTGATTTGTCCTCCAGGCTGGAGTGATATTCAAAGTGTTGAATAGCAATATTCACTTTAGGGCAGGGGCACTAACCAAGCAGACCAGGAGCCTGTGGGGGCAGGATGGCTGCACATCAGTCCTTAGGCACGAGCCTGAAGAGGTGGATAGGGTCCAGCTAATCCCAATGCCTGTTTAGCTCAGTTGGTAGAGTGCTTGCTCCACATACTCTGGGGCCCTAGGTTCGATCCCGAAGACTGCAAAAATGGGAGAAGGACCTGGCAGTCCACTCCCAAAACAATCCCGAAAAACAACCAGCCATTGAAAACCCTGCGAGTAGCAGAGAAGCACTGACATAGTGCAAGGCATTGGCACAGAGTCAAGGAGTGTTTCACTCTGTTGTACACAGCGTTGAACCCAACTTGACAGCACCTAACAACAACAAAATCTTAATGCCAGGACAGGATTTGAATAAGTAGAACTTCTTCCTACATTTTTATCACAAACATGTTTATTGTCATGAGTTTTTGAAATTATTATAACTAAGGTCAAAATGTTGCCTATTCGCTTCCTATTTCTTTATGATGGCAACATCTTTGCACATTTTTCTCAAGGAACGCCATCTGTTCCATTCAGAAGTTTTCTTGAGTCAAGAAATATAAAACCACTTAGGCTTTCTGAAATGAAGTAACATCCAAAGGTTAGCTTGTGCGCATGGTTTCTAAACCTACAGCTTTTTGACGGGATGAGTAGGAAGGGAAGAGGTGTGACCTGTGTAGCACATGTGTGCTGGAAACTTTCCCTAAGGAACTCAAATGTCTGCGAGTTAATAAAACCCCAGGGCCATCCTATCGGAGAAACAGAGCAGCAATCTTCTCCGGGAAGAGCTGGGAGAGGCCCTGCAAGGGGTGTGAGGCTGCGTGGACCACTCTACAGCCCACACTGCAGGTCCTGAACAAACACCGGATAGGGCGGCCGAAGGGGCCTTTCCTCCTGACTTCCCTGCCTCCGGTCCCAACGTCCACACTGGGAACAGTGATGGAGAGACGTTCATTCCTTCCAGAGTTTCACTGGGGTTTTGTGCTCCTGGTTTTCTGTTTATGTCTTGCTCTCTGGGAAAATCACAAAGCCATTACAGCCCTCAGCCTCCACAGATGGCCGTTTGGGCCCGTAATTAAGGTGAACCAGAGAATCCCCAGCTCCCACTTTTATGGTCTATAAAACCATGTGAACTAACATTCTTTGGAATTCACCTTAGGAGGCTACCCTTGCCAGACATTCCTAGGCAAAAGAACAAGTTGAACTGCCAGGCTCACGAGGTCTCTGGTTCCTTCCTGGGACCTGCTCTGTGGAATAAGGAGCCAGACGAGGCTAGAGGGCAGGAGCTGATCTGTGCTAAGAGACTATTCCTGAAGATCAGAAAAGGTGAGGGGCATGGGTGGATAGTTACCTGAAGGTACAAAGAATCCCAGGCAGAGACTGTGGTTGAGAACTCACTAATCAAAATACACAGAAAGAGTCGACATCTCCAGACAAATTTCTAGCTTCTAGGATTTCTGATGTGAATTCCATTTCTTTCCACCTCAGACACAAAGGGGTTCTTAGAAATCGAGGGGTCCAATACCTGCTCTGGCTTTGGTAATGGGCTTCAGAGTTGCTAAGTGGCCTTTCACTATAACAGGCACTTTACTTAATCTCGTAAGGCTTGGTTTAGTATTCTCAACGACATTGTAAGATCTGCTGTTTTAATTACCTTCTGTAATTGCCTTCTATAAGAGCCAAAAGAGCATCATTTATAGTGATCAGTAATAAAACATTATGACTAAGTGGTAAAGGTAGAAATGAATTGTTATGAGAAGGTGACTGTTAGGTGGTATATATGAAAGTGACAGCCAGACTAAGAAATTTCAACATGATTCTTAAACAATTCTGCAATATTAATAACCTCAATAAGTAATATGGTAAACGTGTTTTGGGGGGAAAATACCTGGGTTCAAAACTAAACTACTTAACTAATTGCATAAGACCATGAAAGTTTTATGTATTCCCTTGGTTTGTTCCCTTGTCAAGAATAGGGATATTATTGACCTCATTTCTGATTTTTTAAAAAATAGGGATTAATATTTTCAGTCAAGTATAATATTTGTGCACTGGACATAGACTAGACCTTCAAAAAGTGGCTGTTTTGCTACTCCTATGATATGCTTTCATTTTGTTGTTGTTGGTAGGGTTAGGTACCGTCAGGTCGGGTGTGACTCAGTGACCCTCGCAGGGTTTTCAATGGCTGATTGTTTTGGGATTGCTTTGGGAGTGGATTGCCAGGTCCTTCTCCCATGGCTTTCAATACACTCGGGGCAAAATCATGTCTTCCCACCCTTATTTGTGCATTAGAAGTTCCAGCTAGGCATATCCTCCGCACAAACATCATGCCACTGTTAACGTGGCTGGCTCACTCTCCATGTGCCCTCAGAAAATCATACATTCTTATTTCTTCTGAAAGATGAGATAGGAAAAGACAATTTAGCCTAGCAAATCAGTCTGGCTTTTGAATACCTCAAAAATCCTAAAGGGTGAGAAACTAAACAGGTGTTTTGTAAGTAGTAGCTTCAGAACACAACTCATTTGTAAAGGAAAAATAATATTGGGAAGGTCTCAGTAGGACTGTTAGGACTGAGAAGGAACTAAAAGCTGCACTCCAGGGAACTAACCAGGATCATTTATTTTCGGCTACTGAGTACATACAGTTTTCTTAAGAAAACTACATTTACAACTAACAACTAGTTCCGTAGTCTCATCTCGGCCAATAACCACTGCTTTGTTTAGGATTCTCCCAGACAAAGTGTCTAATGAATGTATGTTAGAGTTCATACAATTACTGCAAGGAAAATTTAATTTTTTATCCCTCTTATTTATGCCCCCTAAAAGTTTCTTTTGGGAGAAGGACCTGGCAACTCACTCCCAAAAATCAATCTGCCTTTGAAAACCCTGTGAATGACAGAGAAGCACTGACAATAGTGTTTTGCCTGTTGTAAGTAGGGTCATTATGCGTCAGATACCTACTCGACAGCACCTAACAACAGCAACAACAAAAGTTTCTTATCTTTTTATATCAATTACAGCGGCAGGGAAAGCAGACAAAGCACTTCAGTGCAGGCAACGTCCAAAACGCCCATAGTGAGGAAGGCGCTCGGGAGTGAGTTATGAGTCTGTGTCCTTCTCTACACAGTGTAAGTTTTGAAATGTGAGGCCCGCGTATGCTGAGCCTACAGTGAAATTATCCTAAGCCTCCTGGCAGCTAAATTCAGGCACTACTGGCTACTGGCTAAATTTGAGAAATTAGATCCCGGAGTCAAGGGTAAACATGATTAGGGCCACTTCAAGTTCCAGCCCTAAATCCACCACAGTTAGAGGACTCCCACGCTGAAATATCTGAGTGCAATCATTTAAATTGGCACATTTAACAAAAGGGCAAGAGGGAAGGTAGTCTGAAGGGATTGTTAAAGCTCAGCTGTGTGGGGGAGTTTGTTAAAAAAATCTGATTAGGCAAATCACTGGCAGATGATAATCTGTGCCCTTAAACAATCGCATAATTGGGAGAAGTAAATGAATACATACGGTCCATTTACCAAGTCTGACTGGTCAGTTCTGCTCGGTTAATGAATTCTCCCAAGTGCTTCTCTCACGCCTCGGGAGGGGCCCATTCGCCCTGCACAATCTCACAACAGCTCGATATTAATACCTGGGCATTAGGAGGGTAATCATGCACGTCAGTCTGGGAAACCTAGGGGGGCAGATCATGTCTTGCTTTATATCCTATGTGGCATCTAATGCATTACTGATGAGAATAACATAACTACCGTGTTACTGTATGTCATGATTTATTGCTGTGACGCTCCATGAGCAAGCGCTGTCTGCACCTCCTCAGACCACGCCTGGGTCCACTGTCCACACAGACCTGTCTCACCAGGGCGGGCCGAGGTGTGGCCCCACAGGCCAGCACACTGGCCTCACTCACTGGCTGCTGAAGACATCGGACCAGGTGGCTGCCTGCTTTTGATCAAGCCTGGGCTCTCTAAGGGTCCAGGTCGGCAGACTCAGCTCATTCCCCAGTGGGAGGGGCCAGCGGGGAGCTGCTCCACCCTGAGGTTCGCCTCCTGCACTGCCCTCTCTTGGACTCCCTGCATATGGCACACATGCTGTCCACTCTCACAGGAGACACCAGGGCTTGGGCCGCACATAACCCTTGGCTGGAGTCCTCCTCCTGTTTACTATCCTGCCCCTGGGTCAGTGACCTTGACACTCAGAACCCCAGTATGCGTGGCTGGGTTGTGGAGCTGATCATTGACTCCAGGGCTACTGAGGCACTGGAGGAGGAAAATGTACAAGAAAACATCGACCTGGCGCTCCAGGAAAGCAGCCCTTTGCCTTCCTACACTCTCGGGGAATTGCTGAGCACTGCCCTTATTTATAAATTATGACCAAATCTGTAGGTAGGTTGGAAAAGTTTTTACACCTAGATCACCTGAAATAAACTATTCATCTTTCCCACATTTTAGGTTGACATGGAAAGTTTTTATCAGAAAATTGAATGACCGCAAATAATATAATTTCCAGTATATTCTAATATTCTGGTTTACTTTAGTAAAATAAAACTAGTTCAGCACTCTTTCATATGTATTCAAAAGAATCTAACTATTTGCTAGAATAGGTCTGAAGACCTGGTCTACATATTTAAAAATACATGAACAGGCTCTAGTTCTTAACAGAAATCTCACACCATCCCTTTGCTCTTCTTCTTGAACTTGTATTTCCAAACTTCTTTCCCCACAGTTTTATCCTAATTTATATTTACTGACTCGAAGTATTTTATTGATTCTGAAAAATATGTAGATAAATTTAAATTTTACCCAGAGACCACATGGCTTTTGGAGGGGGGAGAAAACCCTGCTCTTGCACTGAGTTATTATAATTATCATTGATACTCAATCAAAAAGTGCATTTCAAATGTTGATGATTAGTTTACATATTTTTGAAAAACTGGAAATCCATCTCAATGAAATGGATTGTTGTTGTTAGGTGCCATGGAGTCCAGTCCAACTCATAGCCACCCAATATACAACAGAACAAAACACTCCCCAGCACTGTGCCATGCCCAGCACTGTGTCAGTGCTTCTTTGCTATCCATAGGGTTTTCAATGGCTGATTGCTTCAGGAGTGGATTACCAGGTCCTTCTCCCGTTTTCTTTCTTTCTTTCTTTCTTTCTTTTTTTTTTGCAGTGCTGGGGATTGAATTCAGGGCCTTAGAACGTGCAGAGCAGCACTCTATCAACTGAGCTAAATTCCAGCCCCAATGAAATGGACACTGGAATTTAATCCTAATTCTAATCTTCTCGTTACTTGTTATAGACTGCTGTGAAATTTTGCTCATGTAAAGCTATGGGTGAGAGTGGGAGGGATTTTGCTATAGAGTATCTCTCCATTCTTCCTTCTGAGTCAGAAACCAAAAGTCTCATGTTAATTTACTAATTAGGACTGATGAGTCTTTGCTCCAATAAACGGGAAATCTCAGTGCTTAGGCCACACAGCTTTATTTCTCACGGTAAGGCCCAGTTCTTCTGGGACCAAGCTCTAGGGCTGTTCTCTTCCAGTGCTGATCCAACTATCTGGGCTGCTTCCCTCTCATGGCTCCACCACAAAATGTGGCCTGGCCCCTATGAACTCAATTCCTCCCACTTCTGGAAGGTTCCATCACCTCCCTCACAGGCTGGGGACCACGGCCTCAATACCTGACTCTTTGGTGACATTCAAGATCCAAATGATGCATTTGGGTCCTAGGTCATTTTGTCAATAGACGAGACACTGAAAGCACCTGACTTATGAAATGACTTCCCAGTTATGAGAGGCCTTCATTTTCTCAGTTCTCCCCCTGATGCTTAGCACTGCCCCTCTGATTGGACCCGGATGCGCACAGTCTCAGATGATGCCCGTATTAAAATGCAGGGGGACACGAACCTTCCTCCTTGTACATGAGGGAGGGGCCACTGCGAAGAGGACCACCTGGATCTGGGGCTCCCTCCGCCAGATCTGCTTAAGGGCATATGGAATGACCTGGAAAGGTCTCCCAAGAATTTCATCTGCCTGCTTACCCTGTGGAAACTCTAAGTAACATGGCCCCCTGGGGAGCTCAGTGGGTTGGGAGACCAAAGGGGTCCCAAAGCTGTTCCAAAGCTGTAGGTCGGTGGTAGGATACTCGCCTAGCATGCACAAGGCCCTGGGGTTGATCCCAAGACCACAGCTGCCCTCTTATTTTAACCTCATTCACCAACCCATCCATAAATACAATTGGGGTTCAGAAACAAAATGTTAGAACCAGCATTTTAGGCTTTTAACTGACAACAGGAGGAAAAACCTAAGCTGTAATGCTGTTTGTCACGTAGAACAGGTCTACTCAGTTGGGTGGCCCCAAGTCCTACTCTGCATGCAGGCTGCCCCAACGGCTCCTGGGAAGTTCTTACTGCAAACTGGACAGGGGGCCTTTGCAGGTCTTCAGCTTTCAGAACTTCCCAATGGGCTTTGGTTCCACCTTTGCCCAGAGAAGTGGATTGATGGCCTTGTGTACATAGTTTTAACGAAATACACACTCACAGAGTAGATTGCTAGATCCGCAAGTATTCCTGGGAAGGAAGCACAGCTTCGAGTTTCTCGTCACGCCAGTACATGAGTGCCGGCCCATGCGGCGCTGACCATGGTGGTGGCAGCGTGAGCCCCATGACAGAAAACATAATTCTCGGTGAGCACACAGCATCAGCATTTGGCTGAGAGCCTAAGCACTATCAAGGAGACCAAGTAAAACAAGAATTTCTATTGGCAAAATGTTTGTGCCACGGAATGCTAATGAGGGAAAGGATGGAACTTCTGTGACAAGAGAGACACAGTAACTGTTTCACCTCTGTTTCTTTTGCCTGACAGTGTTTATGACTTACGGGTAACTAATCATTCCTACGTTAGAGGTCAGTGCTAATGGCTCGTTCCTCAGGGGGCATCTCTACCAGGGCTCTAGAGCCCGGAGCCTGGCCTTGGTCCTGCCCACCAGCAGCAGCAGGAGGTGGGGATAGCGCGCATCTGTGCTTCCTCATCAACCTCACTCCGCGGGTTCTTATGTGGTTAAATGAGTAAATTCATGATTCACTACTAAATACACTTCCTATTTATGTTTTTGAAAATCCTGGCAGTGAAGGATCAAACAGCCCACAGAGCCTCAGCCCCCTCTCACTAGCTCACCTGGGATGGGAGACCTGTCCCCAGAGTGGCTTTGAATAAGATCGCATCTCAAACTGCTCCCACTGCTTCAGGAATCCAGCTCCTGTCACAGTCCATTCAAAGGCTTCTGCCTGCCACCTCCTTTTATCCCTTTAATGTTAAAGGCATAAGGAAAATAAGACAGAATTTCATGCAGGCACAAAAAAGCCATGTTTTACAGGGCAGTCCTCTTGGATGACTGTGCAAAGACATTATTCTCAGGAATCCACTTTCAACTACTAGCCATATATGAAGACTGCAGTTAAATTAGCATTATAGAGGACAAAAGAATGTTAAGTGGTCTTCAGAATTAAAAGCAAGGGTTTGCCAGCCTGAAGGAGGATCTGCTGAAATGATAGCCTATCTGCAAATGTTGTTTGAAGAGGAGACATTAAAATGAAAGAGGTAAGAAAATCAGGATGGAGAGAGGCAGTCATTGCTTTTTTAATCTAAGCTTCATCCCTACTACAGAATCTCATTATGCTGGACATTTTGAATATTGGATCAGAACTGATGATGTGTCAAAGGTATGCACAATGGCATTTAAACAGTGATTGATTAATCGTCATACAGAATTCTTCTGATCTTGTAACTAGAGGGCCCTTTTTTTTTTTTTAAAGAAGAAACTCCAGTTCACATATTAATTTGGCTCAGATCTGATCCACAAAAGTTAACGTGATGTAAAATCTTCAAAACAAGAGCCAAAACCTGGTTGACAGGTTTATAAAGCTTGCCTGGGTTTGACCTCAGAATTGAAATGTCTGCTCGGAGGCAAGTTCAGCCCATTCTTCTTCTGGCTGCACCCGAGCTGCAGGAGCCAGTTATGAAAGATTCATGCAGGATGCCTCGCTGTCCCACCTGTGTCCCGAACATCTGCTGGTTTCACGTCACATTAGAACTTCAAAGTGAGCCTGCTCCTGTGAGGCAGTGTGCTTTCCCTGGGTGCTGAGATGAGAGATCAGCCTCCTCTCCTAGCAGACAGGAAAGCCTGGGCTGCTAATGCCACAATTCATCTTCCTACCCACACAAACTGGGGGGAGACGCTAAAGCGTAACACTACCATCCACAGAACACGCTCACAACAGCAGGGGACACCAGGACGTGACTGCATTCCAGCTCCAGCACTCAGCTTTTACATTTTTACTTATGTTTTACCCCTATCCTTTCCGTCTTTTTGCTTCCTGTAAGCTTCACATATAGACAAAATATTCAGCAACCAGAATGGTGGTGAGGTTTTTGAACTCTCAAGTACACAGGGTTCTGGAAATTTCTTTCCTCCTATTGGCAGATGACAATGCATCACTCACTCAGATGCTGATTCAAGGATGGCCGCTGCCTCCATCCACTCTGGCCTGTGCTGCCCTCAAGGCGGGAGCCTGGGGTAGCAACGACAATGATGCACCAGTTGCTACCTAAAGGTCCCCTGCTTTATTCCCCAGGCACCAAGGAAAGATATATCTTCATTAACTAATAATTGGCTTTTGATTCTTTAGAAATGCCAGTCGGCAAGTTCTTAAAAATTTCCATCAGTCTTGTTTGGTGTTTTCGGGAAAGTCTCTCGGAGAGAAAAGCCATCTAAGGCTGCAGACACACTATGTTTGGCCACACCAAGAAAGGGATTTGGGAATACTTAATTTCATAATAAAGCCAGGGAACCGGTGCACCTACGATTCTTCTTGGCCTCTGAAGATGTGCCACACCGGGTCCTGAGCTGCTGCACACACACACGGCCACATGAATCACAGCGTACCATATACTGGGCAGGTTCATCAAGACCCATGATGTTTAGAGGCTCTTGCAATAGAGCATCGGGTGGACAACTGTATAACTGGTGCCATGGGACATTTCCCTAAAGCCAGGGTGTCACAGGAAGCTTCTCTTAAGAATTAAAACAAGGTGGTTTCCTCAGCCCCTTCCTTCTCACATGGAACCTGGTCCTGACACAAAGCAAAGAACATAGAAAGGAACAAAATGCAGGGTTTTCTCCCTGAGATTTAAAATAAGTTTGTATCACCAACCTCATTATAGCTCACCTTTCACACATTTCACCTGGTGCCAATGAAAAGATAAAAATGCACAAGGGAACAATGCTCAAGCCAGTTAATTATAATATTTATGAACAGCTTCCAATATACTTTTTGGTTGGAGTAGAACTGAAATTATTGAAAAAATTTACATATTTCAATTATCTAATACCAGAGGATTGTGTTCACATGACAATTTGCATACTCTGTATTGGTTTTATTTCCTACTGCCTGCCAGAATAGCCTGTAGGAAACCACGATGTGCAAACTGTTTTACGGCTTTGTGATGTTGGCATCACAATGCTAGGATATTTGTGGAGTTACTTCTCCCCCCCTTCCAACAGTCTAAGGCCAATCTCCTTGCTTCCGGACCCAGAGCTCTCCCACTTTCGACTATCATTATCCTATTTATATCACAATGGTGTGTCAAATCAGATGTGCTACACAGAATGACTCTGCTTGTAAAGCTTGGCAATCATTAAAAATAATCAAGATCTCCTTGATACCACAGTGTCCGCCCTTTGTTATCATTATTGAAGATATCTTAATAATTCACATTAATTTCTCCTATGACTCCTGGCTCAGATGGTCCTTTGAATAGCAGGGCAGCAGGCACTGGACTTTGTGAACTTCCTGTCTAATGAGCAAGTGAAATTCTCCAAAGCCTTAAGAGGCCTCACGAATCCCAGGTCAGCCTGGGGTATGGTACGGAGGTCAGGATTCCATCTCTTGGAATCAAGGAGCTGATGGCAGGCTCACAGCCCAGCCATGTGGGTCACTTGCCCGGGGTGTGGTGGGTGTGAGAACGTGCTCAGTGAGTGCCGACTCCAGCACGCGTGCTCGCCACAGACATTCCACCTGCGAATCCTGCTGGGCCTAAAGCAATCATCCTGAAGGGCCACACACTCCATCCCACGCACCTTTCAAATGGCCCGAAGGGGAAAACCATCTTTTCAAGTGTTTTTCAAAAAGATGAAATCCACTCCTACACAAACAAATCAATATAATTCACTCTTGTATGAGGCTGTTGTGATATTTGAGATTCGCCATCTACCAGGACTATTTCCCCAGTGTGTTTTCCCAACTGCATTTCATACCACGAAGTATCACACTGCCAATATTTAATGATACATCCTGATATGCACGCCTGAGCCAAGTAGAGCTCAAAGTTCATGCTTTTGGCAATTTTATCGTTCTCTGGAAATTAACTCTTGCCAGTAGATCCAAAGATTTAAAATTTCCTAAACTAAAATGCCCTTAAATAATATATATATATATATACACACACACACACACACATACATATATAAATAAAACTGTAATTTGTGTATATTCTTTTCATGATTCAAGCTTTTAGATTAAGTAGCTAAAATGATCAACTGATTATGCTTAAATACTGCTAATTTTAACACAACTTTAAATATATATTCATATATATACACACATATACACACACACACACACACACACACACACAAACACACATGCTTCTTTTTCCCTCTTAAGGACATTTTGTTGTTGTTGTTAGGTGCTGTCAAGTCGGTGTCCAACTCATAGTGACCCTACATACAACAGGCGAAACACTATTGCCAGTGCTTCTCTGCTGTTCATAGGGTTTTCAATGGTGGATTGATTTTGGGGAGTGGGTTGCCAGGTCCTTCTCCCTTAAGGACATTATTGTTACATTTAAAAGACTGTAACCTAGGCCTAACTTAGTCTCAAATAAAGTTCATGGATATAATTCATGTAAGTCAAAAGATTTGTTGTTGTTAAAAACAATATACACTAATAGTACGCAAAAACAAAAATATTTTTTAAACCTGCCTGCAGAGCACATAGAATCTTGCATACCAAAACATCAGTTAGAGTCACATTTTCTGCAAATCATTTCAATGGAACCTGCGGCTCTGCAGCTTTTCAAACTGTTGATACTGGATCAATATCAAACCATGACCACTATGCCAGAGACAGAGCGTCCACTGCAGACAGTGGTCCTTAATTAAAGCAAGATTGTTTCCTTCAGAATCATGTTGAAATTTCGGCACTCACTTGCTACGCTCAAATGGACGAGTGGGCTTGTCTTATTCTCCCCGTTCCTCTCGTTGACCGCCTGCACGTAGTAAGCCCCCGCGTCGCTGGCTGTGGCAGCCAGGATCACCAGCTGGTTCTCCAGTGTGATGGCTCTGTTTCAGAGAAGCACACACAGTGTCAAAGGCACGCCTGGGAACTCCTCATAGGTAAGACAGGATTAATTCATTAGTCCATCTACACAGCAACGTACAGAGTTTTAGATCTGAATGGACAGAAACAGCGAACAGGCTGACTGGTGGCTGCGCCTGCTCCTGATCCAGTTGACTCTGAGCCCGAGCACCTGAGCAGCCCAGGTGCTGCACCTCTGAACCCACCCTGGGCCAAGGAAGAGGACGGTGAGGACCTTACACCTCCGGAGCCTGCTAAAACCCAGAGATTCCTCTGGGAAGTCAAAACAAGACCTGCGAGAAGGTCCAGGGCAGCTGTCTCTTATTTTGGGCAGGGCTACATGACCATGCAATGGCCACAAGCCTTCCAAGTAGAGGGCTGGACCGTGGAAGCCTTGACCCAGGGCAAGTGAATCTGCTGCGCTTTCCCCCAACAGTGGAGCCTCGTCACTGCCTTCCTGTGCCTATTTCCCAGCAGTGGGGGGAAGGAGAGGCGCCTATGCCCCCAGGCCTGACTGCTTCAACTTCAGTTTTGCCCCCATCATTAACTCCAAGGCACATGCACCTCACCTGTGCTCGCTCTGGGCCCTAGGAACGCGCACACAAACAAGTAAATGGTCTCTGTGATCACAACCAAATCCTCCTCAGCTGTCCCGATTCTAGCACAAAAGGAACATGAGACACATTTGATCCACGCCCCCCCCCCACACCTTTCTCTGAGCCATAGCTGTCTGCCCAGGTCACAGAGCAACATAATACCAGAGGCAGGTGGGTCACCGCTCACGGCCGGATCAGTCCTCTGCCTCACACCATATAATGATCTGCACTGCACTGCTCATTTAAAAGGAACAGAGCCAGGGAAAACACAAAGTCCACCAATCCAAGCCACCTTTCAATGAGATGGGCGCCTCACAGCACCTTTTGCTTCTGTTATGATCCTGTATTCTTTTTCTAGTTAAGGAGGTGAGTGGGGGAGGTAGGATTTAAAAAAAAAAGGCAAAGCGAGAGGCACTCTGAGGCCTGTGCCTCATTCCTAACCCCACAGGACACTGGCCCCGCAGGGAAGGGTTCTGCTTGCTTATTCTCTGGTCCTTCCACAGTCCTCCCCGAATCAGACAGTCATGCAAACTGAGCAATCTACATGAGGAATCTGATGTAATAATAAGCCCTTCTTTCCTGATACCTTGCGAGAGCTTTTTTTTTTTTTTAAACTCTTGGTTTTTATACATTGTATAAAATTATCTTAAGAAGGGATTGCTCACTCAGCATCCCACAGGACATGTTACATTTTAGGTCTCTATGGCTAACTTATTTCATGTCTCATTTAAGAAAATTTCCCTATTAGGAAGTTTTCAATTTTTAGTCCCATAAAAATATTTCAAAAAGAATTTTACTATAATTATTTATGACTCCTTTATAGGTTCTTTTATAGAACCATAGAAATTGTTCCATTTTATTCTAGTATATGTTACACTGGAATCTAAAATTAAATATGAATATTTACTACACATGAAGTTACACATTTAATAGCATAACTTAAAAATGGAATGTATCACTTTTTGCCTTAACATCTGATTTTCACCATAGTAATTTCAAATATGCCTGTTATTGCTCAGAATTAGTCTTTTAAAATATTCATTAATTCTCTATATTATTTATTACATTGTTTCAAGAGTGCTGATAATTAAAAAGTACATAAAAATGAAAACATTAAGCTTTATATCTGTCAGGGTTATTTTCTGCTCTTCTCTCAGTTTTTGTCTTCTGTATATGTGTAAGTCGAAAATTCACGAAAAAAGTCTTATCAGTTGCTGAAAAAGACACTGCAAAAATGCTAACTATCTGGAGGACATTAGATAAACGAAAATCAACTCCTTGAAAACAGAGAATTTCTACAAAAGAAACTATTTTTTAAAATAAAGATATGTATAAACCCCCTGGCTTTGTCTGCTAGCCGCGCCTCCCCAGGCACCTGTAAGGTGAGGAGGCAGCCCCTTCCCAGCACTGGGTGACCCTGCTCATCTGGCGCCAGGTGTTCACGGTGGCAACTGTATGACCATGAGAGAGAGAAATAGCCTTCATGTAAACTGACAACACAGGCTGGAGGACAGAGAGAAGGGAAAGTACGGGGTGGTGGGGGGCTGAACCTAGAGGATCACACGTGCTTTTCTGCAAGTGCTCAGCCATTGATCTGTGCCCAGCCCATTTTTTTACTTTTTATTTTCAGTCAGGCTACCTCTGGCCTCATAACCTCAATCCTCCTGCCTCCTCCTCCCGAATTGCTGGAGCAATTGGGTTCTTGCTCATCTGGTGGAGCCCAAAACCAGGCATCTTTCACTGCAGCCCGCCTGGCTCTGCATGTCCGACTTCAAAGTGACCTTGTTCCAGTCAGAGTTCCTATTATTAGAAATCAACAGCATGTTGACACAGATTCCAAACAGCAGCCTCTGCAGTAACATCCACCTGGGGTTACAAAAAGCAGGTGCTCTTCAGTGACTATGGACAGTCCCGTGCATGTCTGTCAGATGGGTGTGGGCATGAAAGGTAACTGTGGCTGGGCTCTGAGGGAAGAGTACAAGTTATTTTATCTCAGTCCTGTTTTTTTAAACTTTGTAATCATTCTACAATAAACAAGTATCACTTTCGCTATCAGAAGAATGGTGTTTAAAGGGAACACAAAGGGCATGCTGAGTGTCAGGTAAGAGACTGAGACACGTGGCCTCTTACCCGACACTAAGTAATTGTGGCACCACTGTTTAATACTTTCCCACCATATGAACTACGTGGCTTTATTATAACATAGCTCCAGAAAAGCCACTTACAATTTATGTTGATTTTGCAGGAAAATTATAGTATTCAGCCAAAAAGATTTTTCTTTTAATTTTACTGGAATAAATGTACATATGTTTTCTGTAAAATTATGTCCTTAGTCTTCTTCCATCTTAATTCTGCATTTAAAAGTGAAACCTTGTAATTCTAATTCCATGGGTTAGTCACAAAAATAATAGGGATAAAGTCAAACTATAGCTCAAGAAAGTAGAATGCTGGGCTCATGAAGAACAAGTTAGAGGGCCCCTTAGCTACAAACTGTGACCTCCGGAAGGGTTGGCATGAGAACAAAATCAGGCTGCTGTCCTTAACAGTTGAGATTCAAGGACAAAGCACAACCCCCGCAGGCGAGTTAAGGAGGGCGGCTTCCAGCAGTCACCTCCCCTGTGCTCTCGCCACTCTGCGCTTATTCTCACATGTTCATAAACTGGCAGACAAAGCAGCAACTCCCTGCTTCAGAAGAGATGAAACTGAGGCAGAGAGGAACTTCCTGGAGTCTGGGACCACCATCATGGACAGAAGACATCCCAGGAGGAAGGTGCCCCAGGGGTGGATGCCTGGACCCTGGCCCTTCAGAATGTGGGCAGGAGCGGCCACTGTGCTGAGGAACCTGGTGCCTGGCTTCCTCCTATGCTAGCCCGAGGCCAAGATATGTCCCATTCCCTGAGCCAGGACAGATCACATGCTTCCAGCTTTGGGATGTCAACATGGTAGTCCGGGAAGCACTGAACTCACGGGCGGTGCAAGCCTCCCTGTGGGTACTTTGCAGGTGCCCGACGACCCGGAAGGAAAAGTCAGAGTACTCATTTGCCCTGATCAGCCTGGGAACAGAACCTAACACCTTTATTCCCTATTCAGGGAGCAACGGTCTGGGTTCCCAGGCCTGCTTCAGAGCAGAAGGGAAATTCACTTGAACCAAGAGCACACTGTGCCTGTCCTGCAGAACTGAGGCTGGGTGATTTATAGACTTTGCAAAGTGACAGGAAGCACTTTAATAACCTTCCAGTAGGAAGAGTTCCAAGAGGTGGTCAAAAGCGTTTTCATGATGTGCTTCAAAACCAGCTACATAACTCACGCTTTGGCTTCTACAAAGAGATACATCATCTTTGGTTACCAATAAATATTTTGATCTTTGACACTTTTAACACAAACTAGGATGGTAATATACATATTGATTTATATGTTATGGTGAAAATGCGATAGTGTCCAGTAAAATAAGAATTTTGCCTACAGAATATAGAAGCACACTTTGGGTCTGAGGTTCCATCATTACAAACGTTAAAGTAGCGCTCGCTTAGTTTCTTTGACTGACATTCAAGTACAGTAAAAAAAAAAGTCAGAGCACAGGAAAATATAGAACGTTTGTTTTTAAATGCTTGAGAAATGAAAATGTTTGAAATATTCTCCACTCTAACTAAAGAACTTTTTGATGGTTGGTTCTAAGGCTCAGTGTTCTGAGTATAATTTGGATCTCAAGCCCTGTGATTTAATAGCAAGTTCAAGGCAGACAACTTTGGAATTGATGAACTTGCTTTGGTTGCATAATTACAAGAATTAAATTCTTTCCAAGGAGTTTTGGCAATCACGGGTCCCTGGGTACTGGATAAATTCTAGGTACCAGAGTGACATGTTTAGTCAGGAGGTAAACATAGCTGTGCACCACTGGCTCTGGGCAGAGGAAGAACATTTTAAAAAGCAAGTGAAGGGGCTGAGGGTATAGCTCCATGGAGGAGTGCTAGCCTAGCATGTGCAAGGCCCTGGGTTCAGCCCCAAGTACCACACACACACACACACACACACACACACACACACACACACACACACACGAGTAGGAAATAATTTGGGAGATGTGTTTCTCAGAATTTCAAGCCAGCAGAAGTGACCTGTTGAACTGTGTTTGTTAAGAGAATACCCTCATCCTCAGGCAGGTTGCAAGACGCCCTGGGTAAGTGAGACCTCTGGTCTGCACTACTGTATGTAGAAATGCAGGCCCATAGGAGAAGGCACCATTAAATTTGAGAGCTGAGGCTCTTCCATGAAGGACACCTTGCTCTTCCCAGAGAGGGAGCATGCTAGAGACAGGGAATCCCACTAGCTCCTTACCATAAAGGCCCTGGCCTTGCAAAGCATTTCAATGTAGTCTACTCACAGATCCTTTTCTATGGCATGTGTAGTTAATTTCATAACAGCAAGAACATGAAAAAGATGCTATTTAATTTACATGAATTTTACATCATATGCTTGTGAAAGCTGGGCAGTGAATAAGGGAGACAGGAGAAGAATTGATGCTTTTGAATTATGGTGCTGGAGATGAATATTGAATATACCATGGACTGCCAAAAGAACCAACAGAGCTGTCCTAGAAGAAGTGCAACCGGAGAGCTCCTTAGAAGCAAGGATGGCTAGACTTGTCTGATGTACTTTGGACATGTAGTCAGGAGGGACCAATCCCTAGAAAAGGATATCATGTTTGGGAGAGTGGCAGGTCAATGAAAAAAAAGAAAGCCCCTCTTCTAGATGGATTGATACAGTGGCTGCAATAATGAGCTTAAGCATAAAAAAGATCATGTGCATGGCACGGTATTGGGTAGTGTTTCATTCTATTGTACATAGGGTCACCATGAGTCAGACCCCCGACTGGACAGCAGCTAACAACAACACCACTTCTACCCAAATCTATAACAATGAGCCACTCTTAGTTATAGATGCGAATGGAAGTTGTAGGATAAAATTTCCAAAATGGTAGCTCCCTAAAATCCTTTGGGTTTGAAATACATTCAGATTTACAGGTTTTGCCTCATCCACAATGGTCCCTGGTTTTTAAGCGCAGAGCCCAATAAATAGTACATAGTCAGTAAGTGTGTTAAACGAATAATAAGAAAATATTCGGGTATTCACATTTACCTATTTGCTCTATTGTTGGCCTGGGGTGAGTTTCCAGATCCGAGGGGACCAGCAGAAGAACCTCGGAGAGGACACCTGCCCGGTGATTGTTCTGCCTCTGCCTCCTGAGTCGCTGAGATTACAAGCTTTCACTCCCTAGTGAGGCCCACTTTTTGATATATGTGTCCTGATCAAAGGGTTAAATAGCTATCTCCTCTAGAACCGAATTTCGATGACTTGGCAAAGAGGTCTCTCTCTGGCCTTCCTCAACCTGTGTCCATGTGGTATACACAGACTCCACCCCTCCCTCTAGGAAAGACACTGTCTGAAAGATGGAAAAGAGATGCGATTACAGGGTTAACTGTTGATGTAACTGGTGAAGGATTTATTTCATTGAGGGTTTTTGCCCAGAAGAAATGTATTTTTTCACTACAGCAATGTTTCATAAATTTCCTAGCTAATACAAAAAGCATTTGTACTTAGCAGGGCCTTTTGTTATTTTAAGTAATTGTTCCAGCACAAAGCACAAACAAATGGCCATACCAAATGCCGGGCACCATCCCGTCCCTTTCAAGAGGATGGCAAGAATAAGGAAGGATTATTTGGAACTGCGGTCTAGGCATAAAAATTTCCCATCAAGGTTTTCTATGCTAAAACAACAACAAAAAACTTAGAAAAAGAAACAAAATCAAAAAGTGTTTAATGCATGTTTTTAGGTCTTTTAGGTGTCTAAACAGAGGTGCTTACCCAGAGCATCAAAACCACTCACAGGCGGAACTATTAAAAAGAAGACAGAAAGGGCTGGGTGCTACGGTGCACACCTGTCATCTCAACGATTTGGGAAGCTGAAGCAGAGGGGCTGCAGGTTCGAGGCCAGAGGCAACCTGCAGAGGGCCTCAAAGTGCAGCTCAGTGGTAGAGCACTTGCCTAGTGTGTGTGAGGCCTGGGTTCAAAGCCCAGTACTGCAAAAGAATTAAAAAGAAAAAAAAGACAGAAAGGTGTCCATGTAACAGAAAGACACCAAAGAAAGCCTCTCCTTGGGGGTCGTTGGTGAGCCCTTCTCTCCTCAGATACCTCTGCGGCTCGATGGCAAGGCTAAGACCAGTTCAGTGTATACAGTGGTGGAACAAAAACAAGTAATTCAGTCCAAAATCACACGAATGTGGCTGTGGCTCACCGAGGCACTTTCACCACATTTAACAGAGCATCAAGGCCAGGGCTGCTGTGACTCCACCAGGTGTGAGAGCACTCACAGGTTGGGGACCGCTCTGGCCAGGGGAGCAACCGGGCAGCTTTGCTGTCCTGGGCCAAGGCCGGAAAGGTGGAGGCTGGCGATTCGTGCTTCTGGCCACAGCTTCTCGCCACCTCTTCCTTCCTCAGAACAAGGCCCCCAGGAGGCTTTCTTCCCCATGCAGATAAAGGAGTGGAGTGCAGGCAGAGCAGCTGACCTGAGCTTGGCGGGACTCTGCCTGCGTGGGATTCCATCTCCGTGGCGGGATCAAGCATCAAGGGCAGCCACCATGAAAGAGCCTGCTCTTCTCTAAAAGCAAATAATCACAGAGGAACCACTGGAAAATTACGAGGAGGACAAATTGCTTTTTTGAATGTTCTCCACCTTTCATGTCTGTCTTGGCATTTGCTCCTCTTTGAAGGAGCACAATTATTGCCAAGAGTTCCGATCTTTTGTTAAATGCCTTTGATTACTAAGTGACAAAGCTGTGCCTGCTGAGACAGGAGCACCTGTGAGGGCTGGGGCCACCTGGCACCTCAAGTATGGCAGCTGCTCTCAGGGGTGGCCAGGCCTCTCGTTGCCTCATCAAACAGAAGTGTCTGGAAGCCAGGGGAAGACAGTGCCATGTGCTGCGCAACTCTGTCAGCAAGGGCGGGAGGAAACCTTGGAGAAAGCCCAGTTTTCTTTCCGGAAGCTATGCAACTGAGGGGCCTCCTGCTCCGTCACACCTTGCTGGGGTCATTGGCACAGTCCTGGCAAAGAAGTGCAGGGCAAGGTGGTGGTTATTTAAAATCTTTGCCCCTAAACCCCTCTTTCGGGAAGGCTTGTCCATCCATTGCTGAGTGTGAAGTGAACCTTTCTCCTGCCCAGAAGGCCACCCTGTCTCCCTCAGTTGGGCTGGGCCAGGAGCCCCTGCATCATCTCGCCTGGGCTGGGCATCATTCCAAAGGTCTGGCAGGTGAATGGGGCGGAACTGGCTGACCAGCTGCCCACAGTGCAAACACTGGTATTCCTTTCAGAGTCCCCAAAGGTTTCTTCCTCACAGCTGTGACCTGCTGGCTTGGGGCATGTCTCCTGAGCCTGCCCCCCACTACCAAGCCTCTTCCAGGCTCTCTGAGGGGCAATGGGGAAGAGTGGCCTTTCTGGGCACTTCCTGAGGGTGGGGCAAGGTGCTAAGGGCTCTGCACGTTCCCTGCCACTCAGTCCTCACAGCAAGCACAGACTTTCCGAGTCCCTCCCTGCAGACAGCGGCTGACACCAAGGGTCTGGATCAGAGGCACCTGCAGGGAGCCCCTTCCTCACACTTCCTAGCCCTGTCGCATGGTGGTACCCAGCAAGCTACCTGACTGAGGGTGCTGCTCCCCAGTTCCTCATCTGCCCAACGGGGTGACAGGAGCCATCCCCAGGGTTGAGATGAGACTTGCACAAGAGGATATGAAAACTGTGATTTGAACCGTAGCTGGCGGGCACCAGAACTCATGCTGGTCAGCACTGGCATTAGTTCCACATCACAGACAGGAAACTGAGGCTCAGAGGGGAGGGGACTCTCCCCAGAGACTGCCCCCGTCCCTGTCCCCGCCTCCCCAAATGCACCCTCCCTCCAGGTCTCTGCCCTCAGCTGGAGGCCTGGGAAGTCCCTGGCCAACCATGATCCAGGTGTCCAGCAGGGCTGCATCTTGGGTATGCCCCACCCCACTTTTCCAGGCCTCACTCCTGACTCCCAGGCTCTCAGGCAGCACCTGGCATGTGGTAATGGTGGGGAAACTGGCAAGGAAACGCAGCAGAGGGGCTGAGCCACTGGGTTTAAGGATGCCTGGACCCCACTGTATACGGGAGGAGGGATGGCCACCCTTCACCAGGCCTCCGTGGGGAGGCCTGTGCCACTCCAAGTACAGAAGGAGCAGGTTAGGGCTTCCTCTTCCTGACTGACCAGCCTCCGAAGCCAGGCCTTCTGCATTTCTGCCACAGAAGTCATCTCCATACCCGCAATCTCTCAGACTAACAAGAGGCAGAACCAAGGGCCCAGGGCTCAGTCACCAAAGATTAATAAAAAACAGTTTCCTTTACAGACGGGGGATATTTTTCCTCAAGATCTACTGACTTTAGAGTCTCCCAGAAATACTTTATAAAAGTCTCTGCTTTGAACATTTCGGATGAATCTAAAATGAGAAGATAAGCAGGCAGCTTCAGATCTGCCTGAATAGCAACACGCCCGAGGTGTGGACATAAACAGTTGAAAGAGGACCATTTCAAGAACATCTGAGTACAGTGAACACATTGCGAAGAGTGACAATGCACCCATGACAAACGGGCAGCAGGTGACATCACACCTGGGGCCCATATGCCCTGCACGAAAATAAAACAGGAAAAAGTGAACAAAGACAGACACAAGGGTGGTGGCTACCAGTCCACAATGGCCTCCACCTCCCCCATTGTCAGGGGTGATGGGGTTTGCTTCCATAACAAATGGAGCAAGCAGCGTGTGTGGTGATCGATTGCCTCCGCATCCCCTGAGACTGAGAGCTCCGAGTGTGGTGCTGTCCTTCGCCCTCTGATGTGTTGTTCTTAGTCCCCTGCCACACTGCTCAACAGGCGACTGAGGTTTCCCATGAGCGGTAGCCGACCAGCTGCCCTGGACCATGTACTACATTTTAAACAGAATAAAAGGCCAGCAATGTCCATCCTTTCCTTTACTCACCTAACACAGGTACAGGGAGCGTCCTGGGGAGGCTGTGGGCGGGTAAGAGGTGAGTGTCGAGGGGCACAGCGGGCGGTCACGGTCGCCCAGTGGGGAACCAGGTGGGAAAGCATTAACTCCAACCCTCGGTGCCCAGACGGTGGTCTCTAAGCACCATTGCCACACAAAGGATCCAGTGCCTTCTGAGGACAGTATTAATGATAAGGCTGGGACAGGAAATATACAAGATGAGCCTGGAACACTTATACCAACCACATAGAGAGGACGAAAAAATAGATCATGTCAAGTGGACCCAGGAATCAACCCGAGAGGACTTCTACTGCCCAGAAGGGGACACTGAGGGTGGGGCAAGGTGCTAAGGGCTCTGCACGTTCCCTGCCACTCAGTCCTCACAACAAGCACAGACTTTCCAAGTCCCTCCCTGCAGAGCAGCCCTGTGGAGGCACCCAAGTCAGAAAGGAAGAAATAAAACTGTTCGCAGATGACACAGTCCACACAGAAAATACCGAGAAATCAGCAAATGACGATGACAGCAGTGACTCGTAGGACCAAGAGGTGAGTCCAGCGATACTTTCAGGACACAATAAAACCCAATTTTAGCTTTGATATTCTTTTTTTCTCTGGTAACATACAGCATCAAGCGATTCTTTAAATGTCAAATAAAAATTGTGTATATTTATGGTGTACAACATGTTTTGACATATGTACACACTGTAGTTTAATCAAGCTAATTAACACCTGTATTCCCTCATATGTTTATCTTGTGAGAATGCTCAAAGTCTACTCTTAGCAATCTTCAAGCATACAATATATTGTTAGTAACTATAGGCACCCTTTTGCACAGTGGATCTCCTCACCTCACTCCTTGTAACTTAAATTGTGTGTCCTTTGATCAATATCCCTCCAACAACTTTACTTCTATGTAACAGCAATGAATACATTTTTAAAAAAACTAAAAGCACAGTACCACTTACAGTCAACAGAAATACTTAGCTGAAAGTTGAGCAGGTATGATTGGGACTTGCATGCTGAAATACTACAAAAATACTGAGGAAAGAGATCGAAGCTCTAAATAAATAGAGAAACATATTTTGTGGATTGGAATACTCAACAAAATAAAAGTATCAGTCTTCTCTGAGCAAGTCAGTCCTATCAAAATCTCAGCAAGAATTTTGCTGTTGCTATTAATATAGGAAACATTATTCTAAAATTAATAAGGACAGGCAAATGAATTAGAATAACTAAAAAAAAATAATTGAAGCATTTTACAATGGCACATGCCTGTCATCCCAGCAACCCAGGAGGCCAAGGCAGGAGGATCTCAAGTTCAAGACAAGAGGCAGTCTGTGTAATTTAGCAAGATCCTGTCTCAAAAAGTAAAAAATGGGCTGGGGCTACAGCTCAGTGGTACAGTACTTGCAAAGCATGCAAGTGTAAGGCCCTGGGTTCAACTCCCCAGTACCCCCTGCCCCCCAAAAAGACCTATTATGTAGCTACCATAATCATGGTGGTGTGGTATTGACAGGAAGACACATACTTAATGGAATAGAATAAACAACCCAGAAGTACATCCAGAAGAGTGTGAGCAATGGCTTTTGAACATAAGTTCAAAACCAAGTCAGTGGAAGCAAGTCTTCAAGAAGTGGCACTGAGAAAATTGGACATTCACAGGGAAAAAAATTAACCTCAGCCTAACACTCAGAGGATTTGAAGTATTTACTGATGAAGATCAAAGAACACAGCCTTCAGTATGAATTGTGCCTCAGCGTCAACAAAACAAAAACAACTGAATCAGTAAGCAGCTTCATGATAAACGGAGAAAAGATTAAGGTTGTCCAAGATTTTGCTTTAGTTGGTTCTACCACCAACACCCATGGAAGCAGCAGTCAAGAAATCAAAAGATGCATTGCATTAGGAAAAGCTGTTACAAAACACCTCTTTAAAGTGTTGAAAAGTAAACATGTCACAATGAAGATGAAGGTGCATCTGACCCATGCCATGGTATTTTCAGTCACATCATATGGCTGTGAAAGCTGGACACTGAATAAAGGAGACAGGAAAAGAGTTGATGCCTCTGAATTACAGTGCTGGAGATGAATATTGAATATACTATGAACTCCAAAAGAACCAACAAATCCGACATAGAAGAAATGCAACCACAGTGTTCCTTGGAAGCAAGGATGGCTAGACTGCATCTTATATATTTTGGACATGCTGTCAGGAGAGACCAATCCCCGGAGAGAGGTCATGCTTAGGAGAGTGGTAAGTCACAGAAAAGAAAGAAGACCCTCAACTCAAGGGAATGACACAATATCTACAATAATGGGCTTAAACAAACAAAAAAGATTGTGTGCCTGGCACTGAATCAGGAGTGTTTCATTCTGTTGTACATAGGGTAGCTATGAGTCGTAGAGGACTTGACAGCACCACCAACACCACCCATATGCCTCATACAAAGAATAACTCACCATCTGACCCAGCCATGTTCATGTCACCCGGACATTTACCCAGAGAAATAAAAACATATATCAACACAAACACCTCTACAGAAATGCTCTTAGCAGCTTTATCTGTAATAACCCAAACCTGGAAAAAACCCACTTGTGCCTCAACAGGTGAAAAGTCAAACCAACTGTGCCCCCCATCACACTAGGGAACAGCACCCAGCACTCCATAGCAGCAAACTATCCATGCAGCAGCTCAGTGGCATTTAGGTGAGAGAGAAAAGGCCAGTCTAAAGGGGTCACGTGAATTATGAACCCACTTACATGGTGTTCTCAAAATGACAAAGACAGAGCTGGAAGTGGGTTGGTGGCTGCAGGCTGCGAGCAGCAGGGGAGGGAGGCCCTAGTGAGGCAACCGCTCTGTAGCCTGTGCCGGTGACTGCACAAATCCCCACATGTGGGAAAAATGACAAGGAAGCACACGTGCTCCATGTCTACCGCCTGGCTCTGACACTGTTCCATAGTCAGTAAAATATAACCACTGGGTCAAGGGTACTTGGGACCTCTCCAAACAGCTTTTGCAACATTCTGTGGATGCGTAATTATTCTGGAAAAAACAAAAACTAAACTAAAAAGAAAAGGAAAGAAACTTGCAAATAAGAGAGAAGGAAGAGTCCCAACCATAAGGTCAGAACAACTTAGAGATGGAAGCCCACAGCTGCCTCGTCATCCTGGAACCTGCCGGCTGCGGGCAGAGAGTCCGGCTGCAGTCCTCTGTGAGCTGACAAATGGTGGCATCTGAGGACTGGTTAGGAAACTGAGTGGAGCCATGAAGATCTCAGGTGGAGGATTTGGGGAGAATGGGCAGGACTGGCCGGTTATCAGCTATCAGAAGAAGCTCCGTAGGCAAGAGCAGCCAGAACCAGGGGGGAAGAGGAGGTCAGAGCAGGAGACAGCCATGGCACCTGGAAGCCACCTGACTCAATCAGGGGGCCCTGTCAATGAGATGGACCTACACAGTTGGTCCTCCAAGGCCACTGTCTCTTCTTGGTAAAGACTGGTGATCTGGATGCTCAACCCTTAAGGCTAAGAAGGGAGGGCACATGGGGCACTGACCGTCTACACTGAAAATAAATAAATTACATCCATGGAGCCAGAAGAACTCAAAATGCACAGCTGAGGCCAGTTAGAGAACTTAAAAAAAAAAAAAAAAAAGACTAAACCATTCAGTAGACGGACTGAGGGGCACGGAACAGGAATTTATGCCTTTAATTATAACCTTGCAGTGACATTGAAAGAGAATAAATTATATGCACTATGCTCCAAAGAAAAATGGAGATAAATTATAAAAGTTTTCATTAAAGCTACCACATGCAAGGGGAAAAGAGGAGTATACTGATAAAATACTACCTTCAGCTAATAAAGAACTATATGAAATGGCTGATTTCATAATAGTACACATAAATGAAATAGTAATAGGCATTATTTTATCATCTACATCTATGGTTTCTTTCAATCAAAAATGATCAGCTGGGTCTGGCTGTTTTCACTGTGTTTTGTAACTTCTTAGGAAAATTAAGAGATGGTTAAAACTTATACTTCACTGTGCAGATATCTGAGTTGGGCACATTTCTGTTAGAGTGAGTGGGACAGAAGTGTCCATAGGAAAAGAAAGTAGAGGAAGTTAGGTCAATCGGAAGTCAAGAACAGGCCTTGAAAGTCAAGTCTGCTGATGTGCTTGGCCTCTGCACACATCAGCTTCTGCAGCTGGGCATAGGACATCTTGAGGGAACAAGGCCTTTTCTCTTTTGATGCACAGATAAGATGTGTGTATAAGGGATGTGGGAGTATGATCCAGATGCAAAATTCTGAATCCTGCCATGCTTTATGAATGATTTGGTTTAGGATGGCAGGGAAAAAAGTTGTCATTATGTGCCGTCGAGTCAGTGTGTCCTACTCATAGTGAACCTACATAGGACAGATGAAAACACTATGGTCAGTGCTTCTCTGCTATTCATAGGGTTTTCAATGGCAGATTGTTTTTTGGGAATGGGTTGCCAGGGCCTTCTCCTAAGCCTACAGCACCTGGTTATCCCAGGCAGTCTCTCATCCAACAAAAATGGGAGAAGGACATGACAATCCACTCCTGAGGCAATCCCCAAACAATCAGCCATTGAAAACCCTATGAATAGCAGAGAAGCACGGACATCATGCCAGGCATGGCACAGTGTTGGGGAGTGTTTCATTCTATTGTACACAGGGTTAACCTGAGTCAGACCTGACTTTATGGCATCTAACAACAACAACAACAGAGGGTAAAGTAGGACATCTACCACCCTGAAGCCAGCTGACAGTAAAGCTGGTTATTGGAGCCAGACGTATGCCCCTGTTATCACCTCCCAAAATCCATCTGGTTGTATCATACATATCTGAGCCTTCTAATGAGGCCTGGGAAGTAACCTAAATAGTTCTACAGTTCTGGGAAAGGCTCATTGCCCTACTTCATGGAGACAAGGAACAGAACTTGACCTACAAGAAGAGCAAAGAAAATTGTAAAATAAATTGGAAGAAGAAGAAGAAGAAGAAGAAGATGAAGAAGAAGAAGAAGAAGAAGAAGAAGCAGCACCAAGTATTTGTGTTATAGTTACTTAGTCAGTGACTTTAAAAGTAGGTTCCAAAAGCACATAATTTCAAATTTGCCATTTTGAAGAAGCTGACAACCCAGGCAAGGGAAGAGAAAAGTTATGGGCCCATGCGTGTCAATTATAGAATAAATACTGTCTGCCATATTCATATGCTGTTAGCATGGAGAAGCCAGAAGCGGTCTCAAGAGAATAACTGGAAAATAGAAAGGCATGCCACATTCTTAGATGGGAGAGTTATTGGATCATAAAGATATTATTTCTTTCCAGATTCAGTTACAAGATTTAACAAAATTCTAAAGTACATCCCAACTGAACTTCCTGAAAATTGAAAATAAATGTTTTGAAGTATGTAAGAGGAAGCAAAAAAGTAATAAAAGCTCCAAAATTGTGGTAAAAATGAAAAATAAACATGAAGGACTTACCCCACCAGTTATTAAATGACATAAAATCCATACTTTTATAAATAACACTTGAATAATGAATGATCGGAAGAGAAGAAACAAATCTTCCCTACAGGACAATTTTAATTAATACATGTAGCAGAATGAAGGAAATGGAAAAGTAGTCATTAGAAATCTTGAAGAGGTAGTTGCGACAGGCAGAATCTACTGATGAATGGTAAAATCAGTGGGCAAAACCTTAAGGATACCTTAAGAATATTTTGGGTATCTATCCAAAGTGTGGAGCTGGGGTTTAGCTCAGTTGGTAGAGTGTTGCTCTGTGCTCTGAGGCCTTGGGTTTGATCCCCAGCACCGCAAAAATGGGAAAAGGACCTGGCAGCCCACTCCCAAAATAATCAAGCCACTGAAAACCCTATGAGGGCTGCTATGGATTGGACCTCACTCAACGACACCCAACAACATTCAGCCATTGAAAACCCAATGGACAGCAGATGGGAGAAGGACGTGGCAATTTACTCCCAAGGCAAACCCGAAACAATCAGCCATTGAAAACCCTATGAGGGTCACTATGAGTCCGACACAACTTGATGGCATCTAACAACAATGGTTAGCAGAGAAGCACTGACAATAGTGTTTCACCTGCTGTACATAGGGTTGCCATGAGTCAGACATTGACTCCATGGCACCTAACAACAACAGCAACTGTTGAGTTTCCTTCCTCATCAACCCATCACACAAAGCTGGGCTTATCCCTCTGAGCACATTGAGAGTCACAGAAAGAGAAAGACCTCACGGACGGCAGCACTCCAGTGCAGTCTGGGGGCCGGGGTGCCCCAGGAGGGTTCAGCTAAAGGTTAGGGGTTCTATTTCTTGGCACTCACGATGTCTGCATGCACATCTGATCGTGAATCTCGACCTTCCCAGAAATGCATTTTATGAGAGCTGAAGGTGAGATTTATTGGCCTCACTGATATCATTCTGAGCATAATCAGTCAATTTCACAGCCTTTACTACTTGACTCCAGGAAGAATACAGATGGGTACCCGCCCATCCTTTCCACTCCAGCCTACAGCTGTATACTGTGGGTACACCAACTACTTTCCAGCCTGACAATTCAGAAAGGATCCTTTCTAAGGTAGGTCTCAGTCCTCAAGCTAAAGTGACAGGCTGTAACTCACCTGTGTCTCCCTCCAATTTAACAGAATTTATCTATTCATGATAAATAAGAGAGGGAGGAGAATGTGGATTGGCTGGAAGACAGACAGCCCCCAGATGCAGTGAGGCCTAAGGGAAAAATTCCATGAGTGCCACGGTTCCTGCTCCTTTTGCTCTTTGAAGTCACCAGCTCCCTGCTCAGGGCCCCTTTCTGAAAGGGTTCTGCACCCTTTATATTTGTGTCTAGCCCCTTGTGTTACTCTCTGTGATTGTTGTTGTTGTTAGGTGCCGTCGAGTTGGTATCCGACTCACAGTGACCCTCTGTACAACAGGGGAAACACTATTGTCAGTGCTTCTCTGCTGTTCCTAGGGTTTTCAATGGCAGATTGCTTTTTGGGAGGGGGTTGCCAGGTCCTTCTCCCAAGCCTACAGCACCTGGTGTTCCTAGGTGGTCTCCCATCCAGGTACTAACCAGGCCCCACCCTGCTTAGCTTCCGAGATCTGACAGGATCCGATTCCACAGGGCTACGGCTGCAGGCTCTCTGTGTGATACACTTGCAAAATGATCCGCCAAGAGTCGATCCCTTCCAGCCATACCAACAGGGGTGTGGAGCACCAGCCCTCCCTGGCTGGGCACACCAGGTAGTATCAGTGCACCAACACTCACCCAACACAGCTGTAAGGGAGAAGAAGTCACACCATGGACGCTGTCCCAGCTAAGGGTGGTGCAGGGCAGGGATCCGAGGTCTACTTGTGAACTTTGTCGAGTGTGTCGGGAAGGTTTGGTGTGGTAGAAGATTCTGGAGTGAGTGTGTGGTGCACTAAGTTTTGGCGCCCTGACGTTGCATCTGCGGGAAGGAAGGCTCCCAGGCTGCGGTGGTGCCTCCCAGGCCGCGGTGAGGGTGAAAGAAGTTGGCGCCTGCACCGCTTCCAGCACAGGGCTCGGCAGAGACTTCGTGCCTGATATCGTGCAGTCAATGACACTACCAGGTACAATTACTTTTATAAGCCCGCTGATCTCTTCTGAAGGGCCAGGCTGCATGTCCCAGAACTCATGCAGGGCCTCGGATCCACATACAGAGGTCCTCGGGCTGAATGGGGGAGAGGACAATGTCCAACCTCTGAAATGCAGAGCACCGGTGCCCCTAGAACAATCCCTTTGCCTTTTCTGCCTCCAGGTTTAAGCTCATTTTAAAACTTAAAAAGGAAACAGCTGAAGTTCCATGTTAAATGCCCAGTGCAGGACAGAGCCTGAGTCTGGAGGGACAGCAAGAGAGGCAGGGCCTTCACCCCAGGGGCGCGGTTTTACACCCTGGGGCTACAGCTGGTTGTAGGGGCACGTGTGACATTCTCTTTTATGTTCTTTCTGTATATCTGAAACATGTCATAGGACATTGTTTCATGACACATTTTTTTCCATAATACATTTTAGAAGAAGGTAGAATCATGAAATATAAAATGAATTTAAGAGGCATATTAGAAAAAATGTATCAAGATCATGTCCATTAGAAGTGAAACAACTGCCGGGTGCTGTGGCACATGCTTGTAATTCCAGTGACTTGAGAGGCTGAGGCAGGAGGATGGCACGTTTGACACCAGAGGCAGCCTGTGTAATTTAGCAAAATCCTGTCTGAAGATAAAAAGTAAAACAGGGGGTGGGGATGCCGCTCAGTGGTGGAGCGTTCGCATAGCGTGCACAAGGCCCTGGGTCAACCCCCCAGTACTGCAAAGGAAAAAGGAAAGAAGAGAGAAATTAAAAGAAAAAGAAAAGAAACATCTTTGGCATGAACGAGGGTGGCCTCCTAGTATTTGGGGGCCTTCAGAAGTAGAGACCTGTGTACTCTCCAGAGATCAAAGTCGGGCACCCGCTTCTGGTGATGGGGAAGTAGGTCCTAATCAGGCTTTGGCAGACCCAGCTACACTTTCCAAACAACTGCAACAGAGTGAAAACGCTGTTCCTTCCTCACCCCACCCCAGCTCACTCCCTTCCACTCCATGTAAGCCTGGAGTAAGTGCCCTGCACAGCCACTAAGAATCTGGTATTCTGGATGCTGACGCCCTATTTGTACTTTAAACCTTACTTCCAACAGCTCTATAAGTTGCAGGGGAATGAACGGTTAAAAAAGATACAGTGTGCACCTTGCCAGATCTAAAGAAAAAACTAAATTGCTTAGTTGCTGATAATAGCTAAAGAATCAACACAAGAAGGCTGCAAAGGCTGGGAAGGGCAGAGGATCAATAGTCTACTCCAGAGTTGGCGCTAAGGGAACCTGAGGACCATCTGATGCAAAAGGAAGCCTTTCATGAGCCAAAAGCCATCATCCCTGTGCACTGGAGCACTCGGAGGTAGGAATGTCTAAGGCAGGGCAGGCGTTTCTTTGGAGAGCACAAAAATCTTGAAATGCACAGCCTTTTTTTATCCATGAGGAATACCTATGGATAGTTGATTGCACTATTAATAAGGATCATGTCTTCTCAAAGAGGAAGACAAGATTTAAAGTTAAGCAAGTGAATCATTTACAAGATCATTTAATACTGGAAAGTTGCCTTGCATTTATAACTGTGTTGTCTTTTAGAGAAATACACCGAAATAATTAAATTATAACTCTTATGTGAAAATAGCTTTTTTCATCACAGCACTCTCCTTAATGGTCCTAATTTTGTCATCTTCTCATTTGCAGGATCCTAGAGCCCTCTGACCTTTGTTCTATTATCTCCCACCCAATTCTCAGAATTATTGCAGAAGGGATCTTTGCCTTTTCCAGAAGTGAAAGACGTAATTGTGATGTTAACATTTCATTGTTCCATAGCTAAATGCATTTGGTAAATTTTTTTGTGCTAAAACATTAGAGCCTGCAGCCGTAGCCCTGTGGAATCTGATCCCGTCAGATCTTGGAAGCTAGCAGGGTTGGGCCTGGTTAGTACCTGGATGGGAAACCGCCAGGAACGCCAGGTGCCGTAGGCTTGGGAGAAGGACCTGGCAACCCCCTCCCAAAAATCAATCTGCCATTGAAAACCCTGTGAATAGCAGAGAAGCACTGATAATAGTGTTTCCCCTGTTGTACAGAGGGTCGCTATGAGTCGGATACCGACTCGATGGCACCTAACAACAACAACAACAACAAAACATTAGAATGAATGCTGGAAGAGGTCTGAGTAAATGTAATCCAGTTTGGAGCCTTCAGCACGCCTGCTGTTAAGTAAACAAGTTCAAGAGTAAGATGTATGGAGGACCAAAGGAGACAGCAGCGGGTAGGTGGATGGTTGAGTGGATGGGATGGTGGGTGGGTGGAGACTAGTGGAGGGTGGGAGAAGAGTAGATGGGTGGGTGGATGGGTGGGTAGATGAAAAGCAGAGAAAGACACATTCAGTGAGGGACGATCAGTGGGCAGGGGAGAAGAGAATAGAGCATAAAGGCCTGGCTTGTGTGATTTACTATTCACCGACTCCCTGGGGCCAAAAGATTGCGCCTGCTTGCTCAAGAGGACAGTGAATAAAGGCTACGTAAGGCACTGTGCATGCTCTCAAGAACACACATCTTCAGAACTGAGGAAATTAACTGTCCAGTGTGCACTGGAGACAGCCAGAGATGACCAGGAAGAGAGGGGCAAGGAGGGAGGCAATGATCAGCCTCCACCTCACGGTGGTGGGTAGGGGGTGCGGGAATAGCTGCCAGGTGGTGCCATGCCTTCAGCCGGCTGGGCCCGGCTGGGAGGGGCCGTCTTCCCACTGTCACTGCCTAGAGCCCAGGGGTCAGCTGCTTCCTGCTGCCTGGGCTCTGAGTCGCCTGCTTCTGCTCCTTCTGCCTCTATCGCCCATGAAATCAATACCCTGTGTTGACTCCCTCTCTTGAAATACCTAGCGTGGTTCTCTCCTCCTGCTTGACAAACACCAACACCTCGGTCTTCCCTCCTCATCCCTCTGCTGCTTCAGAGACAACCCCGGCTTCTAGATTGTGATGCAAGCACCTGGTTGCAGTTGTCTGGGGGCTGGGGGCTGGGGCAGGACATGGGCCAGAGGAGCCTCCATTCACTCCACAGGCATCACCACCCATGTCCTCACCCACCCTCTGCCGCCCCACTCTTCCTGGCGCAGGGTTTGTCTCCAGATCAGCTTCTCCAAGGAGTGGATGCTTGTCCAGGGTGGGCACTGGTGGGGTGGAAGGAGTCCAGAGTGGCCGGCATGCTGCACGTCCACTTCCCTCCAGCCCTGTCCTCCCCTCTGGTCCTCACCGCCTCTCCGCAGCCCTGCTCCGGAGCCACCCTGGATGCTGGGGCAACGTGACCATGGGCTCTGTACCCAAGCTCGGCCACTCCGCTCCTCACCTCCCAGGTGTCTTCCCGGCCGAGGTCGGTGAGCCGCCTCATCGATGACTGCTGGAGTCTCCCATTGGATCCCTTGCGCCCCTGTCCCTACTTCCTTCCCTTATCGTCATTTTCATGGGACTCAGAGGGAGAGTAGATAAAAGTAAAAGCAAAGCGGATGTTCCCCTTTCACTCAAAAGTTAGACAGGTGCCATCTCAACCTGTTATCCCCTTCCTCCTCAAATTCAGAAAGTCATGTGAAAACTCACACGAGGACCACCGTGGGCGTAACTGACACGCAGAGGATTGCCCGGGACACTCATTTATACATTTGCAATGCAGGAAAAGTAGGTAGAAAGAGACCTGATGTCTCCAGTCTCTAGACCTTGCGAGGGTCCATCAGTTCCGGTGCCCTAGGATCCCTCCCTGAGCTGTCTCAACATCAGATCTAGTGCACGGTCAGGCTCTGGCCCCTGAGAAGAGGGCGAGTTAGCCTCAGCACGTGTGCCAACCAGCGACAACCCTGGCTCAGGGAGCAGAGGGGGAGCCCCAGCCAATAGCTCAGCTCTACCTCTCCACCACACCCCATGCCTGAGCAGGAAGCCCACAGGCTGACAACCACAAGGCAGGGAGATGCTGCGACCCAGGCTGCGGTCTGAGGCGCCCCTGGGAAGCACTGTGTGAGGATGGTCCTGGGGCCATGCAGCGTGGGAAGAACAGTGAGGACACAGGACTCTACGTGAAACTGTCACGTGATGCAGCACGGCGTGTTTGCCCACAGGGGCGAGCGGTCCTTCAGAGCAGCCCCACCTCACCCCCTTGCAGGGGGCCTTTGGGCCTGGCAGAAGCCAGAAGCCCCAGTCTCGGCTCTCTTATGGGAGCTGGAGGAGAAGCGGGGGAGCTGCCTTTCAGCTACTCCTCCTGGTGGCCTGTCACAACAGCATCCACTCAGCAGCGCCCAGGGGTGGAGTGAGAAGCTGGCGCCTGAGGGCCCCCCACCTGGCTCCAGGTGTGGAGGTGGCCTCCTGCCTCTATTGTCCTGGGGCACAGCTCTGAGACTGCCGTCCCCTTCCCAGAGCATGGCAGCTCCTTGGCACTGCCCAGAGCCCTCTGCCCAGGCTTCTGAGCATCTGCCCTCACCTCGGCTGCCGTTCCCCTCAGACCACTCCGAGCGGCCTGTGTGCCAGGCGTCGGGCACCAAGAGCAACAGAAACTCCGGCGTCCTGAGGCAGAAGGCCGGAGGGCCGACCTCTGGTGTTTAAAAGTGCTTTTATGCAGTACTTCACAGAGCCCCGCACAGAAGGGACTTCGAGAGAGCGAACGCGGTGCATTAGTGCCACGCAGGTCAACTTCAGAGGCCTTTAGGAGCTCAGCTCAGAGTTAACTGCGTGAGGGCGACTGGGCAGTGTGTGATAAGAAAGAACGGCTCAGGCTCCAGCCACCTGGAAAACCACAAAGGACCCATCGTCCCCTGGAGCAACTTCACACTATTTATAAAATGGAACTCGGGGCATCCCCAAGACACGAAATTGAGAAGACCGGGAGAGATTCTGTACCAATGCCTTAGAAAAACTGGTGTTTTTTTTCCCTCCAGAACTACATCCAGTTCCAACCAGTGCTGCTTTCTTCCCCGCCAGGCTCCTCTCTGGGGTGTGTTCGAGGCTCTCCTGGGATCAGTTTCTCCTTGTTCCTGTGCCTGTCTCCCTGGCCTTTTTGCAGGCAAAACAAGTATTTTCTTTTTGTCTTCTTGGTTTAATCAGAATTTAGATGCCTTTGTTTAGAAAATAAAAGAATTTTGTTAATTATCATTATAACTCAAACAATGCCAGAATATTAAAATTAAGTGGGAGAAAGAAGAAAAGATTCAGGGCAACAATCTATTTCTCCAGAAAAATTTTCCTTATGGGATTTAAAAAATATTCCTGTGAGTTCACTACAAAGTCTTTTGTGGAATGAAAGAACTTAATGATAATGAATATATTGTCAAGTAAAGTCACATTTCCAACCTGCAACCTGAAAACCAAAACAATGTTTATGTCAACCACCACTAATGTGGGAGGGAAAATATGTCTATCAAGTCAGTTTGAGCAGAAGAGGAGGACAGTGTTTATTCTCTGTTTTGTCTACTTTCTCTGGTGTTTTAAAAATAAGATAACGTGAGGTTCCAGTAATGTCACCGAGGCATGGATCAGTGCACACAGGGAAGGAGGGAGAAGGGGAGCCCTCTGGAGGGCGCCAGCTGAGAACAGCCCTCCGATGCACATTCCCAAATGTGGTTTCAGAAAGGAAGTGAGGTGCCCAGGAATCGTTAAGCAACCTCTTCTTTCCTCCAGCCCAAACACACTCACTCCGTCACAGACAGAAAGATCAGGGAAGGAAATTATGTATCATAAGAATGTTTGACTGTGAGGGCAACTAGACTGTGCTATACTTCAGTCCTGGGAGAAAGGACCGGGTAGGTCCACCCCTGAAACAATTAGGCATTGACAATGCTATGAGTAGCAGAAAAGCACTGTCAAACGGAATGCCAGAAAGTGAGCCCCCAGGCTGGAAGGAATCCAAGAGAGGATTAGGGAAGAGTTGCCTCCTCAAAGTAGTGTCGACCTTAATGACAGGAATAGAGTAAAGCCCCCGGGACCTCCATTTGCTGATGTGGCACGACTCAAAACAAGAAGAAACACAATGACTGCAACAATGGGCTCAAACATAAAAAGATCGTGAGCATGGCACAGTGTTGGAGAGTGTTTTGTTCTGTTGTATAGGGTCGCTATGAGTCAGACTCAACTTGACGGCACCAAACAACAACAAACTTCAATCCATCCCCTGAAAGGTGGACATAACTAATAATCACAAGACACACAGTGGGTTGTACTCCCTTACATGGAGAAGCTTTTCAGGGCTTTACTGTTACCATCTTTCTTCTTCTAGTGAGTTCCACATGTGTGGCTACCACAAAGCCAGGATTTAAGATTGAGACCTCAAAGCTATCTGGAGTGATTTTAGGTGAGAAAAGGGGGAAAAGCCACAAGATGGTGCTTAGGAGGTCTGTTTCAATTAATAGCACTTATCCCTCTAGTCTAGAATAAGCATTTCCTAGAAGACTCTGGTACACCCTGCAACAAGTAGAAAAGCACTAACATTGTTTACGCAGGAAGACAGCAGCTATGGAGAAGGACTGTGTTTTAAGTCAGCCTAGACACACGTCTGGCCAGCAGGTAAATGCAGTTTACCAGGGGGAAGAAGGGAGGGACAGACAGAGATCAACAGCCAGGCAGAACCAGAAGATAGAGAAGAGCAAACCAGGGGTCCTCTCAGAGAGCAACCTGCCCTCTGCGCTCGCAGCAGTAACAGCTGCTCCTATTCTGGAAGGACCCATGTTTGTGCTGCATTTGTGACCACAACTGTTATTATCTGACGGATCCAGACAACAAGATTCATGATAAAAGTATGCAGTTCACCGACACTGTGTTTACTTGAAATAAACATCATCTTTGCCCAAGGGCTATTTATATCGCTACCTTATGTGAGGAAATAAGAAGGTAGATGAGCAGTTGTTTAACAGGATGGCCACGTGACTGGAGCAATTTGGGGACCACACCTCTCACTTTCGACGCTTGGGATGCCCTTGAGAGACTGTCTCTACCTCTTTATACTGCACAGGTCAGAGAGGGAGGGGCCTGGCATCATGGGCAATTGTAGTTTTCAAATCAAATGCTTGTATTTGTTGGGCAATTTCCAAGATATGTTCTATTTTGTTTCTCCTTTTCTCTCTAGTAGCCAGTTACTTTAAAAGTGCTTACATCAAGTCTATTAAGAAAACAATTTTTAGTGTTTTTCTACATTTTCTGTTTCTGTATTTTTCTAAGTAGACTGGCCTCAGCTTCTTAATTATATGTTTTTGTTGTCGAGGTCTTGATTAAATCACGGATCCTTTCTATTTGAAATGACATTAGAGGAAAAGAGAAACAATAACAAGGTCACAAATATCCAAACATTAAAAACTGTTTTTCACTCACAGATGTTCAAATATGATCAGGTTGGATTTGACCTTGCCCTTGGTGTTATTTATTTATTTATGTATGTATGTATTTATTTATGCAGTGCTAGGGATCAAACCCAAAGTTTTGCACATGCTAGTCAAGTACTCCCCCACTGAGCTACGCTCCTAGCCCTGTCACTGATTTCAAAACATTGAGGTCACTGGTTTTTGTTACACACACACCCCCCATACACAGAGAATAGGGCATGACTTCACAAACCAAAATCCACTACTGCTCAGTGTCTCCCATCTATCTTTCCAATCACTTATAATTCTGGTAGCTGCAGTGTGGACGCCAGAGCTATCTGGCCCTCACTCACTCCAGAATGGGATTTATTACAGGCCATGTTTAAACTCTGCTAGCACTAATGTAATTGCTTTCTGAGGCCTAGGAGAGACAAGTTAGCCCACTCCAACTCCATCCCCACTTTATTCAGAATTTCTTGGACCAGATGGTGTATCTAGTCCTAAAGATAGTGTTTATTTTTTCATATCAATCAATTTAAAATAATATAATTAGAAAAGAAACTGCAGAACTCCTAGCCAAATGATAAAAAAGGAGCATCCATAATTTAATACTGTCTTTGTTAATTTCATTTTACTCTAAGGCATTCAATTAAAGTGTCATGCAATAAAAGCTGCCGCTACAATGGAATCCCAAATCCTATTAAGTGTCAAGGATGTTAAACCTACAAAACTAACAGATTCTTTAGTCTGAAACCATTTAGATTCTTTATATCGCTGCCAGCTAGCCTCCCACCTGAATAGGGTTTTCCTGGAAAGGTGGTCTATAATGTGTAATCACTGAAACACTTTGAAATAATCGACCCCACAGGGCCCTTCAACCTTATTCAGTTTACATTAAATAATTACGAACTCATCATTTTGTTTAAGCTTATGTTTAAAGTGAGCCATCCCGCCTGGTCTCTTCTGTTACGATTAAATGTATTTTAGTTTGTGGGTCATGGTAGATTTGTATTTGATCTAAATATACTTCAACCTACTGGAAGCATATGTGAAGCGTTTGCCTATAATGAAATAAAAAATACACACTCAGTGCTGTCAATGCATAAATACAGGCACAGGTGAGCTGTCTGTTCAGAGGTGCAGAAGTAACCGTTAGATGAAACAAAAACGTTCTCTGGGCATATTTTTCAGATATAAAAAGATAAAAACATGAACTTTAACCCAGACAGCTAAAGAACCACACAATGGGAAACAGGGTTTCTCAAGAAGGCTTTTTGTTCAAAGCCAAAATACTTAACGAAAGCATTACTTCCAAAATGGAAGCCATGAGGACCTTTTCTAAAATACACTATCACCTTGCTTTTTCATGCTGACACATTTTCTTTAGGAAAATGCTATTAAAATACAGACTAAGGTTAGTAATAAAACTCTAGCTTCAGATTAACCTTCTTTCTTCATAGGGAAAACAAAATTTGCTTAAGGGCAGAAGGCTTTCATCATGTATACTTTTGGTTGTTAGCAAGATGGTGGTTCATAAAGGCACTGAAACTGTGTGGCATCACTTGATTTCTGTGAGCAAAAAAAGTTTCCTTTCTCTGAAGGGAAGACAAGAGAATAATCAAAAAAGACTTCAAGCTACTTATGTAAAAATAAAATCATGTTAGGAAATGTCAGCTTCCAAATAACAACGTCCATCACTCCCTGCTGATCCCTTCTCACCAGGGAGCTGATGCTTTCACTGCTTAGAATAAAGGAGGGGAAAGACCACATGGCCTTTCATGATTGCTATATGTTTTTAGCCATACTTTACGGATGGACAGTGTTCTGTAAAGACTCGCAGGTTCTGATAACTACTGCAAAATAATATTTATGTACATGGTGGCATGGCACGGAAAGTTGTAAGCTTGTGGTCAATGAAAATCTTTCCGTGCCCTGTCTGGGCTTGAGGCTAAGCAGTACACCCATGGCCATGAGAAGTCTCAGGACCTTCCAAAGCCATGCCTGGGGAAACAGGAGGCACATTGGCAGCACATGGACAAGGATGTGAGCTTCGGTTCCTTCCAGCTCAACCATGGCTTGGCTGATCCGCTCTCCATGCTGATCCCTCAGGTGTAAAATGACAACCATATTACCTGCCCTCACTATCTCACAGGGTGAGGACCAAACTGGATTATCCGAGTAAACACTCTGACAGCCATGCAGTCTTACTCAAACGCTAAGCTCTGTGTAAAAAGGCTCAGGGGTATCTATCAAGCAGCACTCTTATAAGGGCAAGTTAGTGTGCAGCCACCTGAATACCAAGAGACAAAAGTTGTCAGAAGTTGAAACTTGTTTTGTTCGGGTCTGCGGTTAAAATATTCATTTTATGACCCAAGTGCCTTCACCACAATGAAATCTGCAGCCCTAAAGTGACACCTTTTCTCATCCTATGTAAGTGCCAATGGGCAAAGAACAAAACCAGCAAGGGGGCGCTCTGGAGTAGACTCTAAAGAAAAGTACCAGCGTCGCCATCAGCAAGAAGGAAGGGTGTCTGAGGCAGGGGGAGAACACAGAGAGGAAAGAGCATGTGCATGGGAGTCCAGACATTCTCCACGGCCGGTCATGGTCCATGGAGGTATGGGCAACTTCCTGTGACACCTGTGAGCACACTCTGTGGGTTACCACGGAGATTTCGAGAAGCTTCGCTATATGTTGTTTTTTGCACGGTTACTGCCTGACGTCTTAAATCTCTGTAACCAAACCAAGGTCAATGCCTGTTAAGTGTCCTTTCTGGGTTCATCCTTATCTGGGAAAGAACGGGTACTTCCACAGGTTTTAGGTATGTGCTTTATTTCTGCCAGGAAAAAAAATGCAAAATCTCTTCCTTTTATTTCCCCCCAGGAGTTGTTTATCACATCGTTTACCACGGCAATGATTAACAACGATCCACATATAGAACCGGGCATGCTCGGGGAGCGTGACATTTGCATAATGGCTTATGCACATTCTCACACTATTTCTATTTAAGCCTCACAACAAACCTGTGAGGGAGGTGGATAAAGTAAACACTAGACAAATGTTACACAACAATGGGACCCAAAGGTGTGCAGGATATTGAGATTGAGAAACCCCCACAACTTGTTCAGGTGACAGTAATAGAGGCTTTACATTATCCACACGTAACTGACAGTGCCTCTTTTCTGTGTGTAATTGGGAAGCAGAATGTGGTCACAGTGCATAGAAAAACAAATGGCTTCATCTACACATCTATTGTCCTTTGAGCACTGAAATAAAACTATCTGCTTACAAGTTTCTCTCTTCCGAAGACAGAAAGCTCCTCTAAAGCAATACTACATTCACTCACTCTCTCTCATGCATTCATTCAACAAACATCTACTGAGCCCACTCTGTAAGTGGCTTACTATCATATTCCTGGCCCCCATTCTTGGCACTCAGTCTGATGCATGGCAGGTGATGAATGAAGATAGCATGGGCCACACAGTGGGAAATGCCACACATGAATAGGATAACAAACAGAGACTGATGGAGGCATCTCTTGTTTAGTGAATCAGCACAAATACTGGCCCAAACAATGAAGTTACATGAGTGAGAGTCAAAGACATTAATCAAATAGTTACTTCACTTAAAGACATAATAAAGAATAAAAGATATTATGTAGGGCTGAAAGCCACCTTAAAAGCATCTGCATGAATGACAAGGACAAATGTGTCTGTGTCAGGATGGAAAATACCAGGCCAGGGAAAGCCTGGGCTTCAGATGGTGAGAAAGGCTTCTGTGGGAAGCTGGGAAGGCAACCCAGGCAAAGCCACAGATCTGATGAAAGACATGGACATAAACATCTAAGAAGCCCAACAAACTCCAAGTAGGATGAACTCAGAGACTCACACCGAGACACATTATAACTAAACTGTCTAAAGCCAAAGAGAGAATCTTGAAAGCAGTGAGACACAGGTAACACCTCATATACAAAGGAGCCCCAATGAAGTTATCAGTAAATTTCTCTTCAGAAACTTTGGAGGCTAGAAGATAGTGGGCTGATGTTTCAAAGTGCGAAAACAAACCAAAAAAAACCTGCAACCAAGAATCCTATATCTGGAAAAAGTGTCCTTCAAAACTGAGGGAGGAATTAAGACATTCCAAGATGGATTGGAAAAGAAATAAAAAAGAAATACAGAAAAGAAAATGCTGAAGGAGGTTTTTGTTGTTGTTGTTGTTTGTTTGTTTTTTTACCCCCAGGCCTGCTCTGCAAGAAATGCTAAAGGGAGTTGTTCAAGTTGAAAAGAAACTTCACCAGACAGTAACTTAAAGCTATAGGAACAAATAAAGTCTCAGTAAGGTAAATACGTAGGCAATTATAAAAGCTAATATTATTGAAACAGTAGTTTGCAACTCTACTCTTTTTCTATATGATTTAAGATGCTAATATACTTTTTAAAAAGCACTTATTAATCTAAAAGCTAGTATTATTGTAACTTTGGTTTATAACTAATATCACATTTTGTTTTCAAAATCATTTAAGAGGCTAATATATTATTTCAAGTTATTGGTTTATGTTTTTGGACACATAATATATAAAGATATGATTTTTGTAACATCAACAACTGAAAGGAGTGGGGATATAAGGATCAGGGTTAGGTGTGGTTTTGAGATTAAGCTAGTATAAATACAAATTAGTGGTGTAACTTCAGGATATTAAAGTAATCCCCATTAACTATAAAGAAAACAGATACAGAATGTAAACAAAAGAAAATGAGAAAAGTCAAAACAGTTTACTGCAAAAGATCAACTAAACACAAAGGAAGAAAGTAATGC
Source organism: Pedetes capensis (assembly GCA_007922755.1). Lineage (NCBI taxonomy): Eukaryota > Metazoa > Chordata > Mammalia > Rodentia > Pedetidae > Pedetes > Pedetes capensis. Next base: position 208,436 of record VMDO01000700.1, read on the forward strand.
AGGAAATGAGGGACAAAAAAGCTATAAAGCGTATAGAACACTAATAGCAAAATGACAGAAGCAAGTCCTTCTGTGCCCGCGCACTGCAGGTCATACCTGTAATCCTGGCAACTTGGGAGGCGGAGGCAAGAGCATTGCAAGTTCAAGGCCAGAGGCAGCCTGCACAACTTGGTGAGACTTTGTCTACATAAATAGATAGATAGATAGATAGATACATGCATACATATATAAATAAACAATTAAGGGGCTGGAATATGACTCAGCATCGGATTGCTTGCCTCACATTCAAGAGGCCTAAAGTTCAATCTCTCAGAAATGGGAAAAAACCAAGTAAGTCTTTTCTATATCATTCAGCCTTAAACAAAAGAAGAAAATGTTGACACCTGCAGATGAACCCTGACAACATTCTGCTAAATTAGAGAACCCAGTCACAAAGAGCAATCTCATTTATGCGATGTCCTCACAGTAGTTACAATCACAGAGACCGAAAGCCCAAGGTGGTGTGTAAGAGCGTGGGGAAGATGGGCATGGGCATTATTGTTCAATGGATGCAGAGTTCCAATTCTGCAAGATGAAAAGAGCTCTGGAAATGGTGGTGAGGACTGTATGGTAATATGAATTTACTCAGTGGCACTGTCCTGCCATGGGGGAAAAGGTAAACTACGGGATGTCTGTATGATGGGGCTGGGGCTTAGCTCAGATGGTAGAGTGCCAGGCTGTACTCTCTGAGGCCCTGAACTCAATTCCCAGCACTGCAAAAATGAGAGAAATATGTGGCAACCCACTCCCGAAACAATTCTGAAACAGCCAGCCAAAATATTGGAAACCTATTGAGGGTTGTTATGAGTCAGACTCAACTCCAGAGCACCTAACAACAGCAACAAAAGCATAGATATATGATGGAAAATTGCTGTCAAGTCGGGTCTGACTCCTAGAGAACCTATGTACAAGAGAATGAAAGAGGCATTCTACCTGTCAGTGCTTCTTTGCTCTCCAGAGGGTTTTCAATGTCTGTTTCAGGAGTGGGCTACTGGGTCCTTCTCCTATTTTGGCAGTGCTGGGGACTATTAATATCACAGCAATTTGGACGTGTCTCAAAGGAATCACAATGAGAGGGAAAATTCCAAAGGTCACCCTCTTTATGGGTCCTTTTATATACATTCTTGAAATGACAACTGTAGAAATAGAAAATAGGTTAGAGGTTGTAGGGAGCTGGGGGAATTGAGGAGAGTTGAAGAAGGGGAGCAGAAGGCTAAAAGGGCACCAGGGGGTCCAGGAAGTGAGAGATCGACTCTGCAGTGATACACGGTGCATGTGATGCGATTCCTTAAATATGTGCGCACACCGATGCCTCGCCCAAGTAACCCCAGGGAAATCCGGGAGGACTACATCAATAATACCATCTTGGTTGTGATGTGACAGGTCAGTTTTATGAGATGGCACCACTGCAGGCAACCAAACCAGGCAAAGGGTGCAAGGGTCACTGTCATTATATTACTCTTCCTGTTAAAGCTCTGACAAGCGCATGTGCCTTGTACAATTATTTCAGAATAAGAAACTTCCTCGAAAAAGCTCAAACCCAATGGGAATCACAGCCAGGGTGCCAAGAGACAGCGGCAAGTTGCTCCCCATCACCGAAGTCACTCAGCACAAAGAGCTCGTCACCACCTCACAAGGCCACCAAGAACCTATGGAGCCCCAGGAAAGTGCTACCTTCTGTTCTGTGTCCTAAGGCAGACCCACCTGACAGGAGCTAAAGCAGGGAGAGGGGAAAAATGGGTGGAAACAGAGAGGATGCCTGGCAATCTGGGTCACACAGAGGGTGGCCTGAGTGGGAGGATAGGCTGCAGAGGTGCAGCAAGGATGGTGGCTTGTTGTGGCCAATTTGTCAGTGGTGGCTGCCAGTGTGTATCTACAGCTGTGTGCAGAGCAGTGTGAGTTCTGTCGCATGGGAGGGTGTCGGAGCAGCTTCCTCCACGCACCCAGGGGCACTGCAGTTTCCAAGAAGCAGCTCCAGGCCTTCTAAATGTGAGGCACTTGCCTGTGTAACCCGTTCAAAGGATCAGATCAGACACAGTCACAGATGCTGCAGCTGAGCCGAGCAGCACCAAGGGGTCAAGAAGCACCGAGAGGTCAATAACAGACTCCTCTACTTAATGAAATACTCTCTGAGGTGGCTGACTTTTATTTCGTTTCCTTAAAGCTTAATGTTCAGCATGATAATGAAATATTCCATCTGCATACTAAACCTCCTGGATTTATGCATTGCAATACTGTCAGTGAGTTTGGGGGGCTGCTGCTCTCTGTCTCACGCAGGGTAAGTCCACATATTCACATAGTCTTCAGCACAACAGCTTCTCCCTTGAAACTTGGGTGGCAGCCAGGCACAGTGGTGCACGCCTGTGATCCCAGTAACTCGGTAGGCTGAGACAGAAGGATCATGAGTTCAAGGCCAGAGGCAGCCTGAGTCACTTTGAGAGACTGTGTGTCAAAATTTAAAAAAGAAATGGCTGGGGGTACAGCTCAGTGGTAGAGCACTTACAAAGTAGGTGCAAGGCCTTGGGTTCTGTCCATCGGTATCAAGACAACAAAAGAAACATAGGTGGTGGAGAAGATGAATTCTTGCTATCTGTTGCATTCACAGCTGCTTTAAAGAAAAAAGTGAATGTAATCAAAAGACTGGTTGTTAAACTAATGATCCAAAGAATAAATGCAGCATTAATGACCGACCATCGGCATGAAATCAAGAGTCTGGGGCGTCACACTTTTGCCCTTACTTGCTGTGGGACTTGAGGAAAAGCAGTGCACTTCTGGTTTCCATACACATGTGCAGGGTGATACTAACAGCACCCACCTGTCAGAGGTGTGTGGCTTGGAAAGGTGAAGACCGTGCAACCACCTTAGGATGCTGAGTGGCTCAGAGCCAACGTTCAACACCCACCTCTCCATGTTTCCGCCAGGCATCGCTGTGTAACAAGGCCCTGGAGGGAGGAAAACAGTATCTTTGTCTTTCTCTGTATTTGTTTCCCTCTAGATTCTAAAGGACTCCTTTGTTTGTTGAGATAACATATCATGATTAAGTAATCTAGAACACAGACTGGGCCTGGATTGCCTGGGCTAAGAGTGTAACTCCTCCTCCTAACTGCAAATGCCTAACACTCTGAGGCCTTGGCTTCCTCCGCGGCAGAATAACGAGGGGCACAGGGCCTCAATCTTGGGACTGCTGGGAGGATGGGAGCCAGAACAGCACCTGACATATAGTAAGTACTATGTGAGTGTTGGCTGTTAGGAATTTCATCGTGTTACAATGAGTAGTTGCAATAAAAATAATGGAAAACAAAAATGAGAAAATGCCCTCTGTGTTCTTGTGCTGGAAGGCCTCCACCCCAGCAGGCACCCAGCACCCTGTGGCACCTCAATTGCTTGTTTTTAAGTATATTTTGGGGGCGGCTCTTCCTCCTCTTCCCCCCAGCGGTAGCTTCAAGCCTTCTCCAGGCAGCCCCGACGTCATCTCAGAGGTCAGTCCTAGAGCGTGACGCCTGCCTGCCATTGGGCCTGTCTCCTGGTGACACCTGAGGATCTGACCCCACCCCCCCAAGGTCATCTCCGCTGGCCATCTCTCCAGCACACACGGTCCCAAGTCTTCTCCTCTCCTGTTCTTAAGAACAAACCTACCGGTGCACATTGTACTGCATTCTCCTTCCAACTTCCCCACATGGATGCGCATCCTCTCCACCCTCCTTCTCTCTTTTACCTGCATGGCTTGTCCTACTGTGATGACTAACAGGAATGGAACCCAGTGCTCCCTCTATGTCGCTATTCCTCCTTTGTGGAATTTAAATACAGTCGTCTTTATGTATATTATAGAGGCAAAGATCTTAGTTTGCTCAAAGGAATAACAACTACTCATCATAGCTTTAATTCTGAAGTATCTGAACATAATGGTCAATATGTATTTGTTGTCTAAAGAAAACTAGTTTAAAAAATTCATCAGTGGAAAAAAACTCTTAATTTCATCACTTAAAATGAATACTTCTAAAGTCATAAGAGCTAATAATATTAGCTTTATATTAGTATTTCTAAAGTTGGAA
>VMDO01000700.1:212626-265438 GCA_007922755.1 Pedetes capensis
CCCGTCAGATCTCGGAAGCTAAGCAGGGTTGGGCCTGGTTAGTACCTGGATGGGAGACCACCTGGGAACACCAGAAGCTGTAGGCTTGGGAGAAGGACCTGGCAACCCCCTCCCAAAAATCAATCTGCCATTGAAAACCCTATGAACAGCAGAGAAGCACTGACAATAGTGTTTCCCCTGTTGTACAGAGGGTCGCTATAAGTCGGATACTGACTTGACGGCACCTAACAACAACAACAAAAGTTGTAATAGCCAGAAACCTGAAGATCCTCTTCATTAGTCACTTACCAAATGCTTACTAAGATTTTCAGTAATGCCACATAATATTATTTCATTTAATAATTACAATCAGCCTATTAAGTGGGTATTACCAGTGCTAGTATGATTGCCCTATTTTATAGACAAAGCAACGGAGGTAGACAGATAAGTGGCTTGTCTGGTAGGGCCAGGTTAAAATCAAAGTAATCTAACTTCACAGATCATACTTGTTCTTATTTTCCAAGGTGAAAAATAAGATAATACACATTGCAATTATTAAAGATGTTTGGATCATTTTATTAGAACCAAAGAACTTCTTAAGGCATAAGTTTATAAAGCGACCAGACCAGAAAAATGGACTAGTTTGCTTATTCTATATTAAATAATGCAGATGAGATATGAAGGAGATAAATATGATCATATACAATGGGAATAATGTCTTCTATAAATCAATAGAATTTTGTTCATGATTCAAGATGCCATTCCTCAAACATAAAGTTTCTACTCATCACTGAAGGCTTTGGCCAACAGGCCAGAAATGTCATCTCTTGGGGAAATGCCATGTGTAAAAATAAATGATATTCCTAATAAAAAATATTCTTATAAAGCAAATGATTAATTCTTTATATCATAACATTATTGCTACTAGGCTCTGTACTTTATTGTTGTTGTTAGGTGTGGTCAAATCAGGTCTGAGTCAGTGACCCTATATACAACAGAAGGAAACTCCCTGATAGTGTGCCATGCTCTGCACTATGTCAGTGCCTCTTTGCTATTTGTAGGGTTTTCTATGGTTGTTTTGGGAGTGGGCTGCCAAGTCCTTCTCCCATTTTTTGTGGTGCTGGGGATTGAATCCAAATCCTCAGAGTGCGCAGAGCAGCACTCTACCAACTGAGCTAACCCCAGCCCCAAGGTCTGTACGTTAGTGAGGATAAAAAGCTGAGAATAAATACTTTGAAACCTGATGTGTGGACAGAGCATCCATCCTATTGGACTCAATTCCCCCTCAGTCCCCTGTTTCAACACCGAATATTTAATAACTCCCCTTTCCTCTCCTGAAATGAAATTCATAAAGTAACCAACCCTTATAAATAATTTTTAAAAATCTATATAATACTCTAACAGGATGTAAAAGAGAAATATAACAAAGCAATGTATACTGACTGTGCATTTCAATATGTAAATCCTTAAGTGGATGCCACTGGAAGCATAATGAAGTTGTTAGACGCTTGCAACTTTGTGTTTATAAATATGTCGGGATGTGGAAATAGAAGATTAAAAGCCATTCTCCAAGCAAGTACAGGAAGATGAAAGGGCCCAGGTAGAGTGGATACTAGAACAGGCACTGCTATTCAGAAGAGGAAAGGACAGACCACCACAGCACATAGTGCACCGCCCAGACTGGGGTGCCAGTCAGGGAGAACGCGCTCCTCCTGGCTCCCTTTTCAGAGAGATGTTGACGGTCAGAATAACAGTTACCTGTGGGGACCGATGGCAGCAACAAGCGCATTTCATACCCCACTCTACATGGTGTTTCCCTGGAGTGTGCTATTTGCACATTCACTGACAATGGGTATTTTTATTTTTATGTAATGTGATGTTACTTGGTAAAAAAGAAAAAACTACATCCATATCAGAAAACAGAACAGGAAAAATATTATATTAAAATAAGCCTTAGACCTGCACACATTCAGCTTGATCCATTTCTACAAAGGTCTAGTACAAGCCAACCCAGCAGTTCTCAAATTTCTAATCTCTAAAAATTACAATATTTAGAACCCCCCAATCTTGACTTATGTTGGTTATATCTACTTAGATTTACTTATATTAAATTTTAAACTAAGACTGTTAAAAATATTCAAAATTCATTAAAAATGACAGACAATGATAAACCTTATATATTAGCATATATAACATACTTCATAAAAATAATTCTATTTTCCAAAACAAAAATGACTTACAAGAAAGGCACTGTTTTACATTTTTGAAAATCTCTTTAATGTGTGGCTTAATAGAAGACAGCTGGATTCTCATATCTGTTTCTGCATTCAATTTACATATTAAAGTACATATTCATTGTGAATTACTTTTTTATTTCTCTTTTGTATCAAAGCTAGGGCATTATATTGACTTTTAAAAATTATATGTGTAGGCTGGTCATTTTAATTTATGAATTTCATTGCAGGAGAGTAAAGGGGCCATGACTAAATACTGGTTGTAATAAAGGGGTCATTGTGTCCAGTAGGACTGAGGATACTGTCTTAGATCACATTTTAAAGTCTTTATTTTTCCTTTAGCTGACCACCCTTCCCTAAATGCAGAACCCAGAAACAGCAGCAGTACAAGGCAAAGCAAAAGTTACCACAGGACCTGGATGGCTCCACTCTTTAAGGGCCGGAGACAAAGTGAAAACAATACCTAAGTGGCATTACCAAAAGAGTTTGGCCCTATAGTCCTCCCTAAAAGGTTTTGGTGCTACCAACCAACTCCCAGGCCAGGGCTAAATATTCTGCAGTGAAAATTCTCAAAACTGTGGTTTCTTCTTGGGGTTGGAGACAGGTTGACCGGAAAGGGGTACAAGGATAATCTGGTGTGGTGGCCACACCTGTCATCCCAGAACATGGGAGGCCCAGACAGGAGGATCATGAGTTTGGGACCAGCCTGAGCTACATAGTGAGACTCTCTCTCCAAAGAAGAAAAAGAAGAAGATGAAAAAATGTGCCGGGGGTGGGGTGGTGCATGCCTGTAATCCCAGCATTTGGTAGGCTGAGGCAGGAGGATCAACACAAATTTGAGGCCAGCCAGATCTACAATGAGTCCCTGTCTTTAAAAGAAAAGGTAGGTGGGGCACAGGGGAGTCCTCTGGTTGACAGAACTTCTGCTACTGGGAGAGCTCACTAGACCCAGAAGGATGCATTTGAGAGAACAAATGAAATGGTGAACTTAGTATTTATGTATTTCATTGTGCTCAAATGTATGATGTCTACAATTTATTTTGAGAGGCATCAAAGAATAAGATGGACTGGGGGAAGTGGAGGATGGGGAGAAGGACAGACGCAATGAAGCAAATACAGCAAAATGTGAACAGCAGAATTGGGGTGGGGGTGTGAGGGTGTTTACTTTACAGTTTCTGCAGCTTTTCCCTGTCTGAAAATGTTCATAATAAAATGTGGAGAAAGTTCATTGAGTTGTACACTTAGATTTGTGTACTTTACTATGTTGTTGCTGTTGTTGTTGTTAGGTGCTATCGAGTTGGGTCTGACTCATAGTGACCCTCAGAGGGTCTTCAATGGCAGATTGTTTCAGGATTGCTACCTCCTTTTCTTGTTTTTGTGGTGTTGGGGATTGAACCTGGGTCCTTAGAGAGTGCAGAGCAGTGCTCTACCAACAGAGTTACACCCCAGCCTGTACTTTACTATATTATGTGTTATGATTCAATTTAAAAAGTTGAAATATTAAACAATTAAAAATATATGACAGTTAAGCTAAATAACAACAGACTAGGAGAAATTCTGTCTTGTGTGGATTCTATGTTTGCCTGCAGCCATAGCCCTGTGGTGTCCGATCCTGTCAAATCTCGGAAGCTAAGCAGGGTCGGGCCAGGTTAGTACTTGAATGGGTGACCATATGGGAACACGAGGTGCTGTAGCCTTGGGAGAAGGACCTGACAACCCTCTCCCAAAAACCAATCAGCCACTGAAAACCCTGCGAATAGCAGAAAAGCACTGACAATAGTGTTTCACCTGTTGTACATAGGGTTGCTATGAATCGGATACCAACTCGATGGCACCCACCACCACCACAAGGCTTATGGTTAAGAAAAAGAAGAATTCCATCTTTGTTGAAGTAAATTTCCAAGACAAATTGCATGTTACCAAAGTGAAGAAGAAGAAATGCATGACATTCTTAGAAATTGTGAGGCTTATTTTTAAATGCAGTGTCAAAACAATGCCTATGTTGATGGGGGGATGGTGCTGACAGAGAGCTCTAGAATATAGATCTGGTATCTCAAATCCTATCATGTGCTAAGTGATAGATCCAGTCTGTCATTTCTGAGGGAAGGAACCAGAGGATGTGACACAGCTACAGTGTAGACTTCTAGCCATAGTATTTTCTAGGCACAATAACTTAAACATGTAATTTTATAATATACTCCATTCCATTCTATTAAAACAAGAAGCATACAGAAGATGCTAATAACTTTTTATTTTTGACATTTTGAGACAGGGTCTTGCTAAATTGCACAGACTGCCTCTGGTCTCAAACTTGTGATCTTCCTGCCTCCACCTCCCGAGTCACTGGGATTACAGGTGTGCGCCACAGTGTCCGGCCAATAATAACATTTTTAAAAACTTATGAAGTTTGGTGATATCTGCATACTTCATGTTATTCTACTAATTATGAATACTTGCTCCTGGGGCTATCACAATGAACACAATCCCCTCCACTCTGTATTTGCGTGCCTCGGTTGCAAATGAAGACGGACGCATGTGTGATCTATGGCAGCTCCAATGCCACTGGCGTATGCTGAAATGGAGAGCGATTCCTGGTAAAGTTCCCAACAACACAAACCTCAATTTACTCAGTAACTGTGCTCGTGGAAAATCCTGTGTTTACATAAAAGATGGAATGGTAGGCTCAGATCGTGATGAATAAAGTTTCTGTTGCTGCATTTTGTTATCTGCAGAAACATCCAGGGGGGCATGTGAGGGCTCTGGCTGTTCTTCTTGTAGACTGTCCTGAGCATTGTGGGAGCTCTAGCCTGGCCTTGGACCTGCAATGATCACTGTTATTGGGACCACCATAAACGCCCCCATAACCATTCAGAATATCCCCTAGGAGGCAGTGTCCCCCGATTAAACACCAGCATCCTACTTTGAAAGGATTATTTCAGGAGCATTTAGATTTTAATAGCACAAACATATTTTCCCCAAACAGAATTAGGTGGCTGTCACTTACTCACTCCTAAATCACTGAATATAAAAACATCTCCAACTTCTTTATATGTTGCTAAATTGTGGTTAAAATCAAACAAGCCCACCAAGATATGCTCAGATACATTGCCATTGCAGATACTTTGTGACTATAGTTCACTACAAAGAAAGCATTTCAAATAGTAAAAGATGAGGACTTGTTCTGTTATGGAAACAATATTTACTAGGTTTGCCTAGGGCTAGATTTAAACTACTGAGCCCTAAGTGAAAACTCAAAAGTTCTGCTATTCAAAATCTAAGCAAATACAAAAACATCGTATTTATTGTTATACATTATTCTTACGGTTCTTGTTATCAATTTTTCAGGTCATCCTGCTTCAGTCCTATAGGATTTCATAACTTTAATGTCTCCATTTCCATTTGTTAGCCACTGCAACACACTGCACATCTTTACCCTGCTTAAGCTTGTCTCTAAACTCCCGAGTTATTCTTATGTCTTCTGCTCTCTTCCCCAACATCCTAGATGTTTTCTGCTATTGCATCTTTGTCTATCATTGTGTGCCCTTGCATAATGATTTGCCCTATTTTTTAAAGCAAGAAAAGATGAAACGGCACATGAATTCATTTGTTTACAGGAGTCGCTGTCGAATAACTAAGCAGATCCTGAGTGTGGGACACAATAATGAGGTGCTCAGTATAACCACGGATTAGTCAAAGAAGACAAGGGGCAAACATTACTCAGCTTAAAAAACGATGTGTAACACAGCAACCAAAATTCTTACTAGGGAAGGGTTCCACTCATTCTATGCTGTTGTAGTTGTTGTTGTTAGGTGCCCTCGAGTTGTGGCCAACTCATAGCGACCCTCATAGCGTTTTCAATAGCTGATTGTTTCAGGATTACCTTGGGAGTGGATTGCCACATCCATCTCCCATTTTTGCGGTGCTGGGAATTGAACCCAGGACCTCAGAGACTGCAGAGTGGTGTTCTACCAACTGAGCTAAATCCCAGCCCTATTCTATACCATAGGCTGACAGAAAAATTTGTTAACAAATTCCAAACCGTCCTCCAAGAGATGAGTGGGTAAACCAGTGATGATGCATCCAGATAACAAACTACAACTCAGCACTGAAAGCAATGAACTGCCCACTCACACTACAGTATGAATAAATCTGAAACACACTTTGGTAAGCAGAGGCCCCTACAGGCTATGTATTTCCTGGTCCCATTGATTTGAAACAGGCAAATCTGTATGGTCAGAAACAGGTCAGCAGTTGCCACGTTGGAGGGAAAGAGGGATGCGGGAGGGCCCACGAGGGCAGTTAGTTGCAGGGTGATGGGACTGTTTGTAGGGACCATCGTGATGGATACACAGTACTATGGCTGTGTGAATACCAAAGAACTGTATGCCAGAAAGAGTAAGCCATACTGTACACAAGGTATGCAAGAATACGCCAGATCAACCAGGAACCTGGGGGATCCCCAGCATGGAATGCCAAGTAAAGAAATACAAAGCTATGACCCAATCTGACTGGACGGGGTGGGGAGAAGGAGCTGACCTAACTTTGGAAGACAGCGTTTTACTGCATTGCTGCAAGACTGAACAGAAAAAGGAGCTGGCTACAAACACTGTATCCTAGCTGGTAAATGTGTTTCTCATAGGGGTGGTGGATACTGTTGCTGTTGCTGAATCTGGTCAGACTCATAGCAACCCCATGTGAAACAGAACAAAACACTCCCGGCACTATGTCCGCGCTTCTCTGCTATTCGTAGGGTTTTCAATGGCTGATTATCTTGGGAGTGGGCTGCCACGTCCTTCTCCCATTTTTTGTAGTGCTGGGGATGGAACCCAGGGCTTCAGAGAGCACAGAGCAGCGCTCTACCAACTGAGCTAACCTCCAGGCCTTATATATGTATACTAATGCTAAACAAATAAAATTGTGGGTAATGGGAGTCCCACTTCTCATTGGCAGAGAAAGAAGTTACAAATAAGCTATGGAGGGAAGGAGGGTGACCCTACAGGGCTTAGAGTGATACGGCCTTCGCCCAGTGATCGAGTTCAAGTTACTAGGAATGAACCCTGCTGACACCACCTGCCTCATGTGCTGTCACGGAAAGGGCACTGCACCCCTGGGGGCCTCTTCCCCCCAATCTGTAACCTCTGAGTAGCCACGAAGAAATGTCAGACAAACATAAATGGAGAACCTTCCACAACACCCTGATCGCCACTCTTCTGGAGTGCTGTGGCCAGGGAAAGCAAGAAAGACTAAAACTCCATCACAGGCGTGGACGCCAAGGCGACTGGATGACTGACTGCAGTGAGAGGCCCTGGACCAGACCTTGGAAGGGGACCTTGGGGAAAAACTGGTGACATAAAAGTAAAATGTAAAGTTGAGCTTTTGTTTTTAAAGGGGAATAAACTATTGATACACACGCAAAACTAAAGCTGTCCCCTGCAGCACGCTGTCGGAAAGAAGGCAGGTGGGGAGGCCTCACATATTGTCCACTCAACCTGACATCTGGAAAAGGAGACCATGGGGACAGGAAACAGGCCTGAGGTTGCCTAGCCAGGGGTGGGGAGGAGCTAACTACACAGGGGGCGTGAAGGGAGTTTTTGAGGTGGTGATCCATGTCTTCTTTTATTTTCTTCTTGGTGCTGAGGCTGGAGCAGAGGGCCTTGCACACGCGAGGTCACTGCTCTACCACTGAGCTACGCCACCGGCTGTTAGTCCTTAGAAACAGGGTCTCGCTATGTTGCCCAGGCTGGCCTGGAACTCTTGACCCTCCCGCCTCTGCCTCCTGAGTGCTGGGATCACAGGCGTGGCCTCCACCCCTCACTCCTCCCCGACCTGAGATGAGATCTCACGAGGTTGAGACAGGAGGCCCAGGCTGCCCTAGAGCTCTCCTTCCTCCTGCCTCCACCTCCCCAGGATTACAGGTGTGCTCCACCTACCTGGCTATGTTCTATGTCCTAATTGTAGTGGTGGTTACCAAACTTGGTCCCACAAAAGAGAATATTTTACTGTATATGAAGTAAACAAATTAAAACACTCCCCCCTCCCCCAACATCCTTTTAGTTTACAACTCCCTGTTAAGTTTATTCAGGTCACACACCCTTAGATACTCTTCTTGACAGAATGAGGGAGGCTGGACGTACAGTGGACAGACCCTGAATGACAGCAGCACCCCACCCCACTGTGAGAGGCCAAACTCTGGCCTCTGCAGCCATCATCCTATAGGTCAGGACGTGGCCATGACTGTCCACTTCCCTACATGGGCCCCACCCTCTGCCAACTCAGCACGAGCCAGAGGACACCTAGCATGTCTTCCAAACCAATGGCAGAGGACGTTCCCTGGCAGGGAGCCACCTGTGCCTCCCTGGCCAGCAGCCTCCATCAGAGCACACCTGAGCCTTCACTCCTGCACCTACCTCTGTCCTGGCAAGGGCAGGGATGGTGGCTGGCTCTCCTCTGCCCCAGCTCTCAGTCACGAGCCTGTGTATGCTCCCCCGTGGTCTTCATGCAGTCCCACAGAAGCAAGCTCACTCTATAAAACAAAGCCTTCTCCGAAATTGGATAAACAGCATCTGAGTGCTACGTGGCCAGCAACGTAAGAAGCAACGTAAGAGTGGCTGGTGGATTGGGAACGGAAGCTGTCAGGCTCCCTGTGTGGCAGCCCCCATTCAAAATCACCACGCCCTGGAGCCCTTCTAGCTGTGGGAAACCCGTGCTGTCCTGTGCAGTGAGTCTCCCCTTCATCACGCCTCCTCATGCCCTGCACGCAGCTGCCCTGGCCAGGGACGCCTGCCCCTGTGGCAGCAACCTCAGAGTGCCCCAGGAAGGTCAGGGAATGCAGCAGGAAGGGCCAGCATGAGAACAAAAGTTGACTGCCCTGGAGAGGCGGGTGGGAGATTCTGCTCCCCAGTCACTTTGTGTTTTATGCTCCCTGTAAAAGAGTTTTCTTCCTCACCACCTGTAGCACTTTGCCAAGCTGTTTGAATTTCAGAGGAAATATTAATATGGGCTAAATTAGCCAATGTAAAATTAAATTATCTTGACAGAACAACAGCAAGCAAAATTTGCTAAAGGAAGCAATAAATTAAGAAACCTCCTTAAAAATGCAATATTCAATTATAACTCAGATAAATCCCTGGGGTAGGAACCAAGACAATTGTATTAAAATGTAACATAAATTTCTCAGAAAAAGAATCGCAGTTTGGGGGAATAAAAACCTCTATAAGAGCCAACTTCATTAGCCAGCATAAAATCAAAGACTCCTGGAGTGAGTGGCTGATCTGAAACATCTTTCATGAGCAATTTCCATATGGCCTGGTCATTTGCTTTCATGGTCCAGGCAGAAGTCCTGAATGGGCAGGCCAGAGGAGCATGTATGAATATCCAATTTCTCTTAGAAAGATTTTCCTTGTCAAATAAGTGATGCCTTTTTTTTGCATTTCATTTTCCTTCAAAATTTTATTTCACAGGCAATGCTGAATTCTCACAGGCATATTTTATCAAATGTAGTGAAAAGAAGAAAATAGGAATGGTAAACACGGAACTGTCGGGTTCCATTTGCTCATCGTCAGTCAACGAAAACCACTGCTTTGCCCTGGGACGCTGCCCATGCACCACCTCCTTGCTGAGGAAATCCGGGATGGTCAGCACATCTACAATGCAGCCTGGAGGATGGGGCTGGCTGCTGGCCACGCCCCCTCAATGCCCGAGCCTTCCAGGGAGGCCTGAGAGCCAATGGCAGCCAACTCAGGTGCTACCTGCAACCTGGCCAGGTTCACCCCCGTTTTCTTCCCTGCAAAGTGTGACGGCTTTGCATTTCTGATTCTAATTCTGAGCTCAAAATCTATCTTCTCCTGCTATAAAGGCTCATTAAGTGGCACCAGCTCCTTAGAAATTCTTCATTTCTTGCCTCTCTGAGACTGGCAAGTGATGTGTTCTGCTGCTCACTGACGATGATGCTTCATTATCAGGAGCTGTGGTTTTAACACCAATAGTTTCCATGGGGATTCAGAAATCAGGTTCACAAAATGACTGAGAGTTTAAATTTGTTTTTATTTCTACAAAATCAAGTTGGAGAAAAGCAATGAAAGTTAGATTTGACGACAAGCTCTTCAATTACTACATCTGAAAATATCGACCCCTCCCCCCAATTCTCTCAATTTTTAGTTCTCACCCCAGATTTCTCATTGATCTGCCAGCAGCAGAATTTAGAGGCTTTCTGGGAACTCAGCGCCTTCTCTTTATCTGGTTAGATAACAGCATGAACATCGTCTACGCTTTATCTTTTAGGGTAGAGAGATGCCAACTAGGGAAAGGTGGAATGTGAGACTGAGATAATAACAGAACCTAAACAGAAAAAGTTCAATGTGCTCATTGAAGATCACAAACATGGAAGGAATTTCTAAGAAATTTTGGGTAAAATAATAGGCTTACTACTTATTTACAGGCAAGAAATCAGAATTTTCCACACATTGTTTCTCAGTAATAAGGTTCTTGCCTTGGAAGATGGGTCTCCAGATTCCTCATAATAAAAATGCAAAGAAAGCAATGGATTCACAGAGGTTTTAGAAGTGAGGATTACAGGATAAGGAAAAAAGGCTGAATCATACAGTCTCAGATTACGTGAATCTATGTTGTTGTTGTTGTTGTTTGGTGTCATCACGTCAGTGTCTGACTTATAATGACCCTAGGTACAACAGGAAAAACAGTATTGTCAGGGCTTCTCTGCTATTCATAGGGTTTTCAATGGTGGATTGATTTTTGGGAGTGGGTTGCTGGGTCCTTCTTCCAAGCCTATAGCACCTGGTGTTCCCAGGCAGTTTCCCATCCAAGTACTAACCAGGCCTGACCCTGCTGAGCTTCCGAGATCTGATGGCATCAGATGCCACAGTGGTACAGCTGGTACAGTAGTACAATTTAAACCTTTAAATCTATGTAAGAATACTAAAATCAAACTTTGACTAAGGCAATTTCTATAAATGTTGTTTTGAAGGCATCTCCTAACTTATTTTTTAATTTCCTAAATACAGAATCACACTTTGACCAAGAGTTTAAAACTTCTCTCAAAGGTCAGTAACAAATAAGCTTCCCCAAGATCCTTACTTGCTCCTCTTGTTTCCATTTAATTCTATTAAATCCTAAGTCAGATGATATTAAAAGTATTGGGATCTCTTTCATAAGAGTAATTATGTATCAAAGTGAAGGCACCAAAACTATGATGTTCAGGAAACTATTTAAATGGAGAAAAATCAAAAGAAAGAGGTCTTTGAAGTCCTAAACATGCATTAAGATAAAAATAATTGATTGAATAAATTCATTACATAGACTGCAGTCCTTAATAGCAGTGAGTAAAAGCTTATGGAAGACAGTTAACAGAATCAATTTCAGGCTCGACCATCAGATCGGGGAGGATGAAAACAAATAGTGCAGTGTAGGTTCAATCATAGAGGTACCGACTTAGGAAGTGTTTACGGGTTAACTTTTGCCTAAAAGATTGTTTTGAAATGTCATTTCATCTTCTGCTCATGGGAAATTTGTCTCACATCAATCTCTCCCTCATTACTTGGGATGGTCTTAAAAATTTGATAGAACCACACAAATTTCACAATGGACCTGAAAAAAGAAATGTGAGCAGAAAATCATCTTGTGAGGGCTTTCGGAAGGGAGCAACTCAAGTGGGAAACTCATGCAGAGGGCTGCCTGCCACCCAAGTGTGTCATCGGCTCTCCAAGGGAGCCTCAGGGGTGCCTGCGGGCCACACCCAGCTCTGGGAGCTGGGTCAGCGAAGCCAGATCCCAGCACTCAGTGAAATGCTGAGCAACGTCTCTGGAGAGAATGGACCTCCCAGGAGGAGGTCCAGGAGTCAGTGAGGCTTGTGGAACGGTCCATGGTGGATGGAAGGGGCGGTAGAGTGGCCTCGTGCTTTCTGATCGACCTCCGCTCTCCAAGCCGCTCTCCCCCTTCAGCCTGCACCCCAGAGCGCTCTTGTCCTGAGGCCCGCATCCCTGTGTCCCTGGCTCCACTAGATGGCTTTCTTTGTTCCAGCAGCACCTCAGGGTGAGCGACCAAGTGGTAGCAGGGAATTGTGAACAGAGGCACTGAGTCCAGGTTTACGGGCCGGAAGTCCAGCAGGGCAGCATCTGAGTTTATTAGCCTCCTAGCTAACACCTGGAGATGAACCACCAGACTTTCAGGAGGCTGAAGTCCTCATAAAAACCACGGGCTGGAATTTAAGAGTTGTTTTAGTGTGCCAGGAATCTCCTGTGGTATCAGAAGCGTAAGCCCTCAGGCTGGAGGCCACGAAGTGACAGAGGAGGGCTTGGACCCACAGCAGTGAGGAGCCACCCAGCCCTGCTTTGGGACAGCAGCTCAGGTGGTGTGTGTGTGGGGGGGCAGGGCTGGCCTGCAGAAGGAAGTTCTCAGAGGGAAGGTTTCTTCAGACAGAGGTCGGTGAGATTGGCAAGCACAGGAAGTGGCCCTGACACCGATATCCTCTGCCCTGCTACCACCATCTTCTGCACAGTCTCGCAATTTAAGCAGGTGCAGAAAACCAAGGGGAAAGCAGAGCAGAAATAGACGTCTTTTATCCTATCTGACTACTGAATCGCTTTTGTTTTACTGAAAATTACTGACAAAGATTCTGACCTGTCCCCTAGGGCCCTCTGGGTACTTCTTTGTAAAACCTAGTTTTAGCAAAACAAACAAATCTCCAAGTTAGCTTTTCCAGAACTCCCATCCTCATTATCCGACCCCCTTCAATATCTGATCAAATCCCCCACATCCCAAGCGATATCTGTACCCTGGCCTGTCTTCAGCAAGAATCCCTTAGGTAGGTGCAACCAGCCTCCCCTTTCCCCTGATGCTTCCCTTTAGAAGTTTTCTAGCCACTGACCCCACCCTGCTCATAGACTATGAACTCTCACTTTGTCTACATTGCATTAAGAGTTGAGCCCAGTCTCTGCCGCCTGTTGCAGGACCCGACTGCAGTGGTCTCTACACTTACCACGATGGTCCTAAGTCCTTCTGATACTTCCACAAGTGCCACTAAATAAAGCTTCTTGAACATTTCCTATGAAAGCAAGGCATGTAAACCATATATTCAAGCTCTCTCACGCTTGTCCACTTGGCACATGGCGGCAGCCGTTGAAATTAAATGGGGTGGTTTATCCATCAAGCTTCCACAATGCAATTAACACTTCCTTCATGATCTTGTCCAAGTAGTCACATTTCTGTCTGAATCAACCACCTTTTAGAGAAGTCTGTAAGATCTCCCTAAATCTCCAGTCCTCCATTACAGTGACGGATGATGCTATGAATTAGTTTTTAACTGAAGCAGGCAAAATAACCATATATTCAGACAGGAAAGCATTTTTTTTTTTGCCAATTTTGTTCAATAAATTAGGTCACTTTTGTGCTAGGAAATATAAATCGATTCTTAGTCCCCAAACATATGCTTTACCCGAGTCTATAAAGCCCACTCGAGGTTTGTGTTACAAAGTGCGAAAGATGTCTGAATGCTAACGAGAACTCATATTCACCCAATTCATGTTGATTTACACTGCTGAGAAAGATGAGGTTTCGTTTTCATTTCTGCATCTTCTTTACAGGACTGACTTAGTCTAAATTGATCTACATTGCTCCTGTTTTATACCAGCCAGCTCCTGCCTTGGGGGTTGAAGGGGCTAACGTCTACCTTTAGAACACAAGAGACTGGAGCTCTGGAACTCCAGCCCGATGCCTAAGCCAGAGAGGACTTTTACCCCACAGGCCCTGAAAGTTTGAGAAAGAAAGAAAGTCAGGCAGACAGACAGACACGAGGGACTTTGTCTCTTCTCCCACTAGGGTTGAACTCTGAGCAAACCGGTAGAGGGGAAAGGAACTCAACAGCACTACAGCCACAACTGCCTATATATCAAAGTGTCAATTTCTTTTCTTATTTCAGATTAAGATCCCATGTTCTCCTTTAGTGTATTCTGTAGAAGAACAACAAGAAACTGTCATTGTGGACATGGCAGACCAGATACCTTACACAACAGCGATGCTATGAGTAATACTGAAGAGAAAGCACACAGTGGCTGAGACACTAGGCTTATGTATAATAATTATATGGTTGCACCAAGTACTTCTGAATTTTAAGATCTGTTTTTGCTCCCAGTCAGATAAAATCAGGATGGGATTTAATTTACCCTGTGATTTTCCTGTGGTAACAAAAACAGAAATTTTACAGTTCAGTACATGAAGCATAAAGAAACTAAAAGTATATTAGAATTTCTAAAGCAACCGCCCAAGGCAAGCTGGTTTCAATTTCTCTCCAAGATCTATATGATTGAATAATATATATCAACAAAACTTTGAAGCTTAAGCGCTCCCAGTGGAAAAGCATGTGCTGAAGAGACCTCAGAAGACAAAAGCCAGCGTTAGCCAGACCACAGGCCATTTATGGGTATCTTTCAATATCATCCCATAGGCCCATTATAATATATGGAGCCTATTAATTTAAATGCTCTGAAATAAACTGAACTATTTGCTCAAATTCTGTATATCTTTTCTAAGCAAACAGTAAAACCTATTCATTTTTATAAAATTCAGAAAAAGAAAGAGAATATAAAAAGTGCCCTTCATCCCACTGTATAGAAAACGGCTGTAGGAACAAGTTGAAGGCGATGCCTTCACTGTTTGCCTGCTTATAGATACATTGTTTTCTTTTTCAAAATTATTGAAAAACTGATTAAAAACTGATTAAACTGTACATGATCTTTCGTATTCCATTTTTATCATGTATTATATCATTAAAGAGTTATCATTATGTACAATTAAAGTCATATCATTTAATATTAGGGCCGATGTGATACGAAATCATATCATGTGACTAAATCAGAGTCACTAGATATATGGTAATGGCATATATACAAATATTATAGCATTGAAATGACATAATGTAAGATTGTACCATTAAATCCTCTTTGAAAACACTGTTTTTCACATCTACTTTCTGGTTAAAACCTTACATTTTCCTGAAAGGCGCTATGACCCCAGGGTTCCCCCCAGAGCACCTATGCCCTGCCCCTGGGCTGCTCTCCCCTGGGGCCTCCTGTCCAGGTGCCTGTTACACCCTCCCCCCAGTCTCTCTCAGGTCTCTACTTATCCGCTCCTCAGGGAAAACCTGTCACACACCAGGCTGGGCTCAGTCCTCCAGCGACAGGCTCCCCACCATGGAGCTCTTCCTCTGTAAGCACCAGTAATTATGTCCTTTCCTCCATGACTTATTTCATGTTTCTCCTCCTGTTTTCATGACCTCTGGACCCTCAGCACCTAGCAGGATGCCTCACATATGGAAGACCCTACAACAGACTTCACTAAGTAAAGGACCACCTGCAGCTGTACCAACCTGGCATCCCATCCTGTCCCATCTCGGAAGCTAAGCAGGGTGGGGCCTGGTTAGTCCTTGGATGGGACACCGCCTGGGAACACCAGGTGCTGTAGGCTTGTAGGCTGTAGCCATCATAAACCCTATGAATAGCAGAGAAGTACTGACTATACTGTTTCTCCTGTTGTACGTAGGGTTGCTATGTGTCGGACACTGGCTCAATGGCACCTAACAACTTCCAGCTGCCTGGGGAAATGAGGCAGAAACTCCTATCTTCATGAAACATGTTCTAGTGGGAGACAAAGGTCACCCCATAAATAAGGACTCTTGGAATGAGGTTGCCTTTTTAATACCATTTGGAAAAAGGATGAAGCTTTTAAAGAGCCAAGGGCCAGGAAAGGGGTGGGTGGCCAGGAGAAGGCAGCTGTCTGGAGAGACCAACAAGGGCTGGGCACGAGGGGTTGAGGTGGACGCTCCTTGTCTGCCCCATCCCATCACCAATACAGAGGCTGATGGTCCTTGTCTGGGGATTCCCTTGCAGGGCAGTAAGGTGGATGGACACCTTGGCCAGGGATCCATGATCTGCTCCCAGCAGCTGGAGGAGATCAGAGACCGCATCCCGCATCTGCTTTTACTCAATTGCCTTCCGTTCACAATCACCCATCTGCAGAGTGGCCCATTCTGATCTTCTGCAGTCCTGACAGGGAGACTGAGGAGACAGAGTGAGGTAGGAGGAGAGAAGAGGAGGAATCTGAGGAGAAGGACAAAGGACTGAATGCAATCAGCTGTCTGAAAACAAAATTAAAATGGTACACCTCAAATCAGCGTCCGGTCCTTTCCATGGCAAACAGTCATTATGTGGTCAACAAGAACACAGCACACAGCATGCAGCACTCGCGGTAACAGCTCCACACCACAGGCGGCAGTGGGGAAGATGGACAGGGATAGGGATTACAATGCAGGGACATGCAGGTCACTTTGGGTTCCCTGAGTGTGTGTGTGTGTGTGTGTGTGTGTGTGTGTGTGTGTGTGTGTCTGGAAAAGTCACTGACTATTTTGTCTTTGGTTTGGGCAGTACAGGTTGAGCAGTTCTACTCTGAATATCTGAAACTTTTTGAACACCAACAAGACACTTAAGAAGTTTCAGATTTTAAAACATTTTTGATTTTATATTTTCAGGTTAGAGAGGTTCAACCCACAAAGTTTATGCAAGCATTCCAAAATTCAAACAGCTCTGAAATCGGAAATACTTCTGGAGCCAGGCAGTGGCAAAATTAAAGTAATCAAGCATGTTCAGCCCAGTAGCTCCTGTCTGTCTTTGGTGATTCAGTGGGATGTAGAGACAAGGAATAAATGGGGATGTAAATGTAAATGCCAGGCTCCTAGTTAAAAGTTTTATATAATTTACATAAATCTGCATGCTGAGTTCAAAAAGCACAAATCTGTAATATTAAAGTTAATTAGGGCAAACTGCTATTTAATGTGAGTCCAACATTCAGGAATAACACAGATAAAATACTGAGAAGTTTAAAAAACCAATTGTTTTAATCATTTCCTGATTAGGATAGCTAAAATAAGCTGCACACATATGGTCCTGGCAGCGGGGTGCACAGGCCCACGCAGCCCCCTGCAGATTGCAGGGTGAAGACCAGAGTGTGCGGGGCTGGAGCTCACAGCTCAGTGCTTCCAGGAAGGAGGGGCTCCCAGGGGATCCCTAAAGCTCTGGCTGCTCCCAAGGCTCAGGCTGAGGAATCTCAAAACACTTAGCCAGTCCATGGGTAGAGAGGCAGGACATAAAGACAGGGAAAACTTAGTGGGCGTGGGAAAGGGAAGAAGCCCCTCACTCTGACATCTCCACACATGTTCTGCTGGCTGAGTGTTGATAACTTTAACCCAAGGGATCTGCCGACATCTCCCACAAGAAGAAAGTCAGCAGCTTCGGCACAATCGACAAGGTCAGTGACTACTATCTACAAGGAGACAACGCTTATTTTCCTTGTTGTTAGGAGTTGGGTCCACGCATTGTGACCCTCATAAGGTTTTCGATGGTTGATTGTTCGGGGATTGCTTCAGGAATGGATTGCCACGTGCTTGTCCCATTCTTGCAGTGCTGGGGATCGAAGCCAGGTCCTCAGAGAATGCGCAGAGCAGTGCTCTGCCAACTGAACTAAACCCCAGCCTGCTCAGATTCCTAAGGGATCTCAAAGGAGAGTGTTAGAAACAGCAAATGGATGACACTTACATAGGGCCTGGATGCTTGCGACCTTTGCATTTAACCTTATTAGCACTGCTCTCCCATCCCCAAGCCCAAACATGACACCTTGAAAAACCACCTTACGATTCCCTTTGCAGAAGGAAGTTCTTTAAGATTAAAAAAAGTAACCCATACTTATATATCTTTTTACTTAAGTTTTAAACTCCACTAAATTTGAAATTTTACTCAATTTTTAAATATGTTTGTAAATTATATCCTTGGAGCACTGTAACTTCTAAAGCCACAAGAACATACACACGGCTGTTGTTAAGACGCTCAGGTGCGACTCTCTCTGAGAAGCCCGTGTCCCTGTCTTGGATGCGTACTGTTATTTTTTCTTAGCATTTCTTTCTTGCTGAATGCCAGCGTGCACAGTCTCTGATCTCTACGTAATAAACTCACTAGCTTTGTTTTACTCTGCCTTGTTCTGAACTTTTTCTGTGATGTGTGATGTAGACAAGGACCCACCTGAACCTGAGTGAAGGTCCCCAGCAGGAGGAACGCCTCAGTCTGCAGGCAGCACTGCTGGGCTGTGTCTCCCACACCATGGCCAGCAGGGAGGACAGGCCCCGCCAGCCCTGGCTGTCCTTGGCATGTGAGAAGGCACCTAGTACATCTGCGCGGAGCGCACGTGCAAGGTGTCGGTGTGCAGTTTTCATGTGAGATTCAACTCTGGGAACAATCCAGAGTTTCCTCAAGACAGACACATTTTGTTAAGAACAAGCAAGCCACAGGCGATTTAATTTGCCCTGCTCCCCTGCCCCTTTCCTCAGTGTGACAGGACCCATGAAAACCCAGTCTTTGCACTACAGTAGCTGCGGACATTAGCAGCACCAACGCCCGTGACAGGGCCAGAAAAGAGAATGAATCCTCCCTGACCTGCCAGGGTCTCCCTGGAAAAGCTGCAGTCTCAAGGTTTGTCTTTATTTGCTCTGAATCAGCGCAGGCTCTGTGCAGAGCATTTGTTGAGAACAATCAGTGGCAACTGTTCAACACCGCAGCTGCCACAGCAGCCACGCCAGTCCGAGCTAACAAGTGGCTGACCACAGATCCTAAAAGGAAGCCCTGGAGAATGAGAGGGGCAGAGGGGATTTTGAAATTTTCTGCCACATCCTGGGACATTAGAAGTATACATACTCAGGGCGGTGAGGAGGCCAGAATAAAGATCAGAAAAGAACTTGACATTTCACCTTTGCCTGACCTGTAGCTCTGGTAGGAGACTACTGACCTACCTGACTCCAGAGGGTAAAGGAACACTGAGTATATCACAGAATTAGTTCAGGAAGCAACTCAACAAAAGGATGCTACATAAAAGCAAAGCCTGGGTAGAGCAGGAAACCTGATTTCCAGAGGTGCCTGTTAGATTATTAAGTGTCTCCTTTTCAACAAATATATATTTGATTTAAAAAAAAAACAGGAAGCAGTGGTTTACACACCAGGAAGGGAAAACAGTCACTAGAAACTGCCCATATATTAGACTTCTTTAAGAAAAACCTTAAATTAACTATTGCACATATATTTTAAAAACCAAAAGAAACGATTGCTAGCTGGGTGCAGTGGTTCATGCCTGTAATCCTAGCAACTTGGGAGGTGGAGGCAGGAGAACCATAGGTTCGAGGCTAGAGGCAGCCAGTGCAACTTAGCGAGACCCTGGCTCAAGATAAGGCATTAAAAAATGGGCTGAGGGTGCAACCCAGTGATAGCGCACTTGCAAAGTAAGTGCGAGGCCCTGGGTTTAACCCCTAAGTACCTGCCAAAAAAAAAAAATTGCTAAACAAAGCATGAGAAGTATGTCTTAGCCAAAAAGAATACTTAAAGAGGCAAACAAGACAGTTGTCACCTTTGGAACTCAAGGGCTGATGAAGACAGAGGCCAGCCACAGGGTTTGAGGTGAGGTAGTTCCAGAGCTGCCTGTAGGACCTCTGCTACCACGCACTGCTCCGCTCGCCCATCTCCAGAGTAGGGAAACCTTGATCCCTCTGCTCCGGACAGAAGGACAAATGAACCCACTTAAAGCAAAGCAAACACTTCATTACGTGTTGTCTCTACCGATCAATCATGCAAAATAACTCACACGTGAATGCAATACTACTAGTAATTTATAAGGGCTGTTGGCTTGCACATGTTTAGAAGGCTTCCCAACCAGAAACTCTGTTCCATCACCCTGTGAAAGGCCCTCTGATGAAGCATCCTGTTGGACACAGTCTCTGGCTCAAGTGACCCACATAAGGACACACGGTGTCAAAACACGTGCTATAGACGGGACACGTGACAAAGGGACTCCTCACAGCTACTTGACACTTCTTCTCAAGAAACCCAGCCAGCTCTCCTCGGCTTGTCACGGAGCTGCCTGGTGTCTGCTTTATTTAGATGAGAAGAAAATACAGATCCCAGGGATGGAGTCACTTGCTCACTTGTGGACAAGTCACACAAACAGGAGCAAATCCCAGGGCGGGGACTCCCCAGAGTAGTGGCGACAAACGGGGTTGCTCCCCCGACTTCAGCATGAGCTACTGACCAGGATAAGATCACTCTCTGTGGTGGGTGGAAAGGGCATCCGAAGAGAGCTGGAGCAGCACGCGCAAGACTCGGGGCACAATACCTACCTTTTGCTGCCTGTGGAAGCCCTGAGCAGCTTCCACAGCCTCTTTGAAGCAAAGTATGTCCACTAGTGTGTCCTAGATGTTTCGCTGCCTCCCTTGGAGAAATGAGGAGACACTGCAAGGATTAGTGTTTGCCTCCCAGGCTCTTTGAACACTTCCCAAGGAGCAAGCAGAGAAAGGTGTGGCCAGTAATAAAAGTGCAAGTATGAGCACCAAACCAAAAGCAAATTTGTGAGCAGCAATAAATAGTCAAAATTGAGAGAGGATTGACAGAAATGCTGTAAACATGAGTTCTATGAAGTGGAAACCAACTACATAAAGTCTTGGAGAAATCATCCTGTAACTTTCCTTGGATTTTAGAAAGTTTTACCTTATGCTGTTTAAAGAAATTCCAAATAATATGGCAGCTTTTCCTCACTGGATGCAGAAATATATTCTTATCATTTACGCAAGTTTTCAAAGACTTTGGCTCTCATTTGTTCACAGCAATTTGGCTGGGGTTTTTCCCACACCCTGTTGACAAGCACAAATATCTGGAGCTCACTGGCTCGCTACTCCTCACCACCTACTTCTGAAAACCAGAAATCCAATAGGAGCTATGTGTGCTCACTGCTAACAAACACCTCTTCCTTCATCATTCCGTAGTTTTAAAAAATTACCAGGAGATTTTCCTCCCTGGGGATCCATTCTGTTTCTCCCTGAATCTGTATTCTTCAGTCTGGGCATTTGAACATGCTGTGTTAGCATGCTGCCTGTACTCCTGGGTTTCTATCATTATGGCATCGGGAGATGGCAGAATGACTAAGAGAGAGGAAAATGATCTTGAAATCGCTACCTGAGGGGCCTGCCGAGGTGGACCTCAATCTCAGGCGGGTTAAAACACGCAGCGTGTTCAGCTCCAAAAGCCACACTACCACACATAAAATAACAGCTAAAAGAACAGCATAAGAAACATCTTCCTGCCAATCAGAAGCCAGCTGGCCACTGGCTTCACTGAATTTCAGCAGCTCATGCAGAGAGGGGACCTCAGTGGCCCTGACTCGCGTCTTGCCAGGGCCACCCTCTTCAAAGTCGCCGTCCTGCCTGGGGTCTGGGCTGGCTGTGCCACTTGCTTCCTGGTTGTTCAGTGTCAAGTGCGACATGAGCACAAGCTGGAAGAAGCACTGTGTGTTTTTGCTTTCTCTCCTCAGCCTACCAGCAGGAAAGCATTCCCCGTGTCAGCTTTGTGGAAGGATCAGGGAGACAGGAGGAGGAGGAACGAGTGTCCCACCTGAGTCACCCTGACCAGCCATCCCCAGTCATCCTGCTATCTATGGCCATGGACATCTGAGAGCAAAATCACTCATCCAGCCCACAGACTTGGGAAAAATAACAAAAGTTAGTCTTTGAAGTCACTAAATTGGCAGTGATTTGTTACAGAGCAAGAGCTAGCTGATACACCACTCAATGGGAAACCAGAGAACACTAATTCAGAATCTAAATTGTCAAGAAAGTGGCCCCGAGGCTCATTTCCCCATGTGTCTGTCAGCTTGTTGTGCTGTGGGGCTTGTGTGTTTCTGTGATGCTGAAAGCTATGCCACTGGTATTTCAGATACCAGCAGGGCCACCTATGGTGGACAGGTTTCAGCTGAGCTTCCAGACTAAGACAGACTAAGGAGAAGGACCTGGCAGCCCACTCCCAAAACAGTCATTGAAAACCCTATGAATAGCAGAGAAGCATTGTCAAATATAGTGCCAGAAAATGAGCGCCTGAGGCTGGAAGGCATTCAAGAAACCAGAGTGAAGAGTTTCCACCTCAAAGTGGAGTTGATTTTAATGATGGGAATGGAGGGAAGCTCCTGGGACCTCCATTTGCAGATGTGTCATGACTCAAAATGAGAAGAAACACAATGACTGCAACAATGGGTCTAAACATAAAAAGATCGTGTGCATGGCACAGTATATGGTAGCATTTAGTCCTGCTGTACTTAGGGTCTCTATGAGTTGGCTCTGACTCTAGGGTACCCAACAACAGCAATGAGGTTCATTTAGGACCTTAAATTTGAGGCTGTATTTTTAAAGCACTGATAGCAGAGACACGGGAAGGTCTACTTGGGAACCACAGGGAAATGGCCAAGGCCAGTGCTTGGTAGGAACAGCTGCCCGAAGGCATGGGGCTCTCACTCCACTGGAAGCTCTTCCAGCTGGCCACCTCATGTGCTGTTTGCTCTAGATTGCTTCCTGGAAGGAATGCAGACCTTCATTCTCTGCATAAGAAAAACTGATCTGAGACCTGGAACCTGAGCCACGACTCTGGCACACCACTGGCTCCCTTCCCGGATAAAAAGCCCATTTGTCACCCCTTTCAGCCCCGCTGCCAGACACTTAATCTTCCAGTGGGCTCTTCCCCCTGGCACCAGTCCTTGCCCTGCCTTCTTAGACTCCTCTCCTTCACATCTCTATTACCCTCCGCGTCCTCCCCTCCTGTCAATCCCCAATCTGCTCCTCTGCATGGCCCTGGAAGATTCAGAGTCTTGGCGAAAGTCCTCCGCTCCCTGGCTTCGCTCCAGAGCTCCTGCCCACACTAGGGCAGGAGGAGGCAGCCCAATGCCTGGGCTGTCAGAGTCCTTCAGCCAGGGTGACTAAGTGTGAAAACCACTGAGGTACCCCAGCAGCATGTCAGAAGACTGCTACAAAGTCCCTGGGTGTTTAGTTCGGTTAGCCCTGCCTGCTCCATAGACGGGAAGACCCTTGTGTCAGCTCCAGATCAGGGTGCTCTCCATGGTGTCTGTCTCAAAACATCCTCCCTGGCAGAGGCCCTGAAGCTGTGAGTGTTCTCCTCTCTGAGGACAAAGATTTCCTTCTAGGGCCATCAAATCTACCTGCACCCAAGTGCCACCAGTAGGCCAAGTAAATAATGAGGCAACAGATCACACACATGTGCCATTGCCTTGAAAATGCTGTGATCAGCAAGATACATGTTATCCCAAGTGTATTGCTACATCCATAGCCACTGTGCCTGCGTGTTTTCACACCATTATGCATTTTCTCAGTCACCGAATAGTAAGAGCTCAAGGACTGTGGGAGATTCCTTGAAAGTTCTGGTTTTCCCATCCAAGCAGTTGGGTAGAAACTGCTGTTCTACATGCATGGGACCTAGGGCCACAGACCTCTTCTGGGGCCGTCTTACTAATACATTTGTCTTAAAGCCTAGGGGCCAGTGTCACAGTCAGGCACTTTAGGCAGTATAATCGAGCATCTAAGTTCCTCAATAGTGGCACTGTTCTTTGCAGCCTGCAGCTGTACCACTATGGCATCTGATCCCGTCTGATCTAGGAAGCTCAGCAGGGTCGGGCCTGGTTAGTGCTTGAATGGGAGACACCTGGGAACACCAGGTGCCGTAGGCTTGGGAGAAGGATCTGGCAACCCACTCCCAAAAATCAATGCGCCATTGAAAACCCTATGAACAGCAGAAAAGCACTGACAATGGTGTTTCGCCTGTTGTACATAGGGTTGCTATGAGTCGGACACTGATTCGACGGGACCTAACAATAACAATTCTTTGCGGTGGGGATTGTGTATGCACTCTGGGATGTTTAGTGGCATCCTTGATTCCCAAGATGACAGTAGCATCCCCTTGCCCAGTTGTGACAACCAAGAATGTCTCCAGACACTGTCAAGTGTTTCCAAAGAAGTAAATCCCTCCCCCAAATCTGAAAACAGCACAAGCATGGACGCCTCCAACCACACAGCCCCTAACCTGCATGGCGCTTTGCGAAGCTGTTTTCGTCTGAACTGATAGACAATTCTATGTGTGCCTACATATGTGCTGCCTTTGCTTCCAAATGTAAAGCAAAGCAATATATACTTTCCTAAGAGCGCTGCGCTGCAGTCTCTGAGGCCCCGAGTTCAATTCCCAGCACCGCAAACATGGGAGAAGGACCTGGCAATCCACTCCCAAGGCAATCCCCAAACCGTCAGCCATTGAAAACCCTATGAGGGTCACTATGAGTCGGATACTGACTCGACGGCACCTAACAACAACAACAAGATAAAAGAGTCTGTAGCCATAGCACCCTACCAACCGATCCCTCCTGATCTTGGAAGCTAAGCAGGGTCAGCCTGGTTAATCCTTGGGTGGGAGAATGCTTGGGAACACCAGGTGCTGCAAGCTAGGAAGAACAACCTGGCAACCCACTCCTAAAAGACAATCAGCCATTAAAAACCCTATGAATAGCAGAGAAGCACTGACATAGCACTGGGCATGGCACAATGTCAGGGAGTGTTTTGTCTATGGTATATTAGGTTGTTATGAGTCGGAACTGACTTGACAGCACTTAACAACAACAACAAGATAAAAGACATTTCATTGGACTTTATATCCAAGCCCTGAAACCTTCATTAATGCCTCAGAATTTTGATACCTTGATAAAGCAGCATAAACATTATCCACAAGACAGAGCTGACCCCTAAGGTTAAACTGAATGAGCAAGTCTGATCACGTGCTACCTATACCAGCTATTAAAGGGGAGGGCCAGGGGGCACAGCTATCAGCCTGTATTCCCACTTAACCTGCCTTCTGTATTATAAAAACAGGATTTTTTTCCTTCTGAATGTTTTTGACACTAACAAATTCATTCATAAATGCAGCCATTTCACTGGAAGTTTGTGCTGATTTCATTTTATACTGCATTTCCTCTACAAGCCATAAAGACTTTTGCTGCTGCTTTTGTTCAAAATGCCAGCTTGCTGCTTACAGTTGGCTGGTGCTAGGGATGAAGTATCTCCACTCCTTTGTGCCACAGGCAAACTTATGTGCACGCACAACTAATGATAACGCAATATGACAAGGCATAGGGGGAAAATCATGGGGGCTCGGCTCCGTGCGAAGGCTTGGAGTTACAGAAAACAGAGAAGACATGTTTTCTGATTTAAAGTTAATTGAGGAGGAAAATTCTCAGATAAAGCAGAAGTAAAACAGCACAGGTCAAGAGTAATTAAAAGCTCAGTGTTCTGAGTGAGGGATTCCAGAGGGAGCGACCTTTATGACAGACGGAGCCATATGTCATACGTCCTGCTAGTTAGTAAAGGTAGGTTAAAGTCCCAGCAAAGTGACAGGTCCTGAATAGACTACTGGCAACACCAGCTCCTTCTCAAACATATATCAGCCTGCTCAGAGACAGCCACCAGAGTTTGCTAACTCATAACTGCATGGTGTCCCCTCCCTTCAAGGTCACTAAGGCATTCTTAGAAGAGTTCTGCAGTCCCCTGTATTTAAAAAATGCTGTAATTGGGACAGGTTATGGAGTCATAGTGGGGGTTCACCTGATTATGAGCTGATGAGCTTCCCACCTTCCTTCCTAATGCAAGTCTCAATAAGCGGCCTGCTTAAAATTCCAAGTTTGGGGTGTAACATTCCCCAATTAGTCAGACTCAAGAGAAAAGATCCAGAAGGTGACCCCTGAACCAGTCTTCACAGGACAGATGCAGTTAAAGGAGGTAAAAATATCACAGAAAGGGCGGAAATAGAGGACGTTCACCCACACAGCCCCAGCCAGTGAGCAAGGTCAACAGCAGGGACAATAGGTCATGTGGATGGCCCCTCCCCCTGTATGACA
Organism: Pedetes capensis; assembly: GCA_007922755.1. Taxonomy (NCBI): domain Eukaryota; kingdom Metazoa; phylum Chordata; class Mammalia; order Rodentia; family Pedetidae; genus Pedetes; species Pedetes capensis. Next base: position 238,651 of record VMDO01000700.1, read on the forward strand.
GGAGAACGTCACTGTGCCTCTGTGGTCTTCCTCCTCACGTCCATGATCGGTCTAACAAGGAGAAAAGCATCAGCCACACCCACAATGAAGGGCATTCTACAAAATACTTGACCAGCCCCGTGAAAACCCCCAAGTTTATCCAAATGAGATCCTGAGAAACCGTAAGGCAGTGTGGCGCCTATCAGTGACATGGCGTCCCAGGAGGGCTCCCAGAGCAGGAAAGGGGCTGAATGAATGAAGCGTGGGCTTTACCCCTGTCTTATTCCTAACCAGTCACTTTGAATTGCCATCCCTGGTAAAAAGAGAAGGACGGTAGGGAAGAGCCAGCCTTGTACAGAGGGCTCTGGTAGTAACGGGTAGATGGGAAACATCAGTGAGAAATCCAAGATCATCTTTCTTTCCAGAACTCTGCAGTGGAATGAAACTATTTCCTATTTAGAGATTCTGATTACACATTAGATCAGCAGACACAAACAGAACTCTGATTAAATCAACATGGCAAAAAGGTGGCTTTTAAAGCTCAAACTTGCTCCTCTACCTGCTGTGTACACAATCAGTGATACTTTTTCCAACACCTATTTAAGATGCAAGAGAAAAGTTAAAAAATCAATCTCTTCAATTGAGGCAAATACTGCTTTCTCCCTAATAGCCTGCTGCTTTCTTCCATCACAGGCAAGTCATGCCTACAAAGACTGAATCATATGTTCCTAAGCACATCAGTCCAAGAGATCTACCTAATTCATGGTCAATTTATCAGGGAGACAGGCAATTACGGTTTGATTAGCATGTAATAAATGGTGTTTCTCTCCCATATATCTAGCAAAGTAGTTGAGAAAAAACCTTTTACACCCCTACAGACTACAACATGGGCTGATGGCTCACGTCAAAGAGGCAAACAAAGGAAAGAGATGGGCAAGTAGAACATTCTCCAGAGGCATGGAGCGTAGAAGGTGCTGGCACACGTGTCTATGGACAATGAGGGCACTCCTTAGTCTGCTGAGGTTTCTGCCAGTTCCTGATCACACAAGACAACCCAGAGTTTAATGCTTCTCATGATCTATGTGTTACAGATTTTCATGCATTAAAGGCTAAGCTTTCTTTTAATTTCAATTTATACTCTTGGAAATGATTCCATTGCAAAGAATACAGTCAGAGATTATTGCTTCATAATGGATTAAACCAAATGAAAACAAGTAGTTTAGAAAACGCTGACAAAATACAAACCAAATAATTAATTTAGTCCCTTAAAGGAAACATCTGAAGGAATAACAGTTGAGCCTCAAAGTTTGCCAAGAGGCCACCAAAAAATTTCCTGTAAGGAACACCTAGTGTGATTTCCAATTCCATGACTTGCATGGACCATCTGTCTTAACGTCAGAACAACATTTTGTTCTTCATCCTGATCTACTGATGGGTTTTAGCAGACATACCTCCAAATCTGATCTTTACCAAACCAGTTTCTGTCAATCTAGTGGTCATCACATGTTGCTTGGAGAAGGGCAATGTGTTTTGTGAGTCGGGTTCTTATCTTAGCCCAAAGTGTTCTTACATGAGGGCATCTCAGAGCTCCAGATCCTTTCTCCCTACAGTAGAAATTCCTGCCTTGCCTAGTTCCCTGGGATGCCATGAGGGTAAAGCAGTGGGCAAATGTGAAATGATGTTACTTCAAGCATGCTTAGCAAACCGGCAATTTATTTCCCCCTAAAGAGTTTCAATCATGTCTCTCTTGCACTGAGACACTGGCTCCTAATACAACCTGATTTTTCTCAAACCAGTCATTATTTTGTGATGTAAGCATATTTTAGCCCAGAAGCAACTGAAGATTCAATACAATTGGATTCCAACCGCAGTAATTTTAGAAACTTTATTACCGTAGTAAATTGTGGTTTCAAATCAGATGTCACTTATGACCATGCTCATAAAAGGAGCAGAGGACAGGACCGCTCTCACATTGGCATGAGCTATTTGCTTCTCTCCCGTGATCCTCCTTTTGGGCAACTACGAAATCTAACTGCTCATGGTTGAGGCTGGAGGGGGGCTGTGTTATTTCTGCAGTGTGGCTATTCTCCCTGTTCTTTGGGCCTCTTGTCTCTCTGCTGATGGGCTGTGTCAAAAAGTGGAGAGCCAAACAGCAGTGAGGATGGACTAATGTTATTGGAATAACTAATTTATTGATAGTATTAATGATCTCTTAAGGGAAACTTTACCACAGCATCTTCTGTAATAAGATTAGGGAATTTAAAAAATATAAAATTCTTTAAAAATTTAAGTAAACTTCTGATTGCAAGGAGAATAGGCCAGGGGACCATTTAATAATCAGTACATCTGCTTAGCCTGTAGCTACACCACCCTGATATCTGATCCAGTCTGATCTCAGAAGCTAAGCAGGGTTGGGCCTGGTTAGTACTTGAATAGGAGACTGCCTGGGAACACCAGGTGCTGTAGGCTTGGAAGGAGGACCTGAAAGCCCACTCCCATCAGCTATTGAAAGCCCTATGAATAGCAGAGAAGCACTGACATAGTGCTGGGCATGGCACAGTGTGAGAGAATGTTTCATCTGTTGTACGGGTCACTAGTTGGACCTGGCTGGATAGCACCTAACAACAACAACCTGTGCCAAACACTCCAACCCCACTGGCCTTCATCGTGCAGCAAGGATGTAAGGTCAACCTGCCTGTTCAAGGTCCAGGCATTGCTCAGCTCTCAGCTGGGAAATAACCCTGCATTGACATAGAAAAGGGACTGGGGTTTGGCTCAGTTGGTAGAGCACTGCTCTGTGATGAGGTCCTGAATTCAATCCCCAGCACTGAAAAAATAGGAGAAGGACATGGCAGCCCACTCCCCAAACAATCAGCCATGGAAAACCCTAGGAGGGTCACTATGAGTCAGACCCAACTTGACAGCACCTAACCTTGACATAGGAAAGACCCTCTTCCCTCAGTCATGAATTTTTTCATGTCTTCATTAAGGGCAGACTTCGTAGTCATTTTCAGAAGGTCCTAGCAAGTTTTCTTCATTAACTAAACTCTAGTAAGAAAAATTAATTCCTCTACCAACTAAAATGGATTCATTACTCTAGAACTATCTTTCTCTTAAACATACTTGTCCTGCTGGGAGCAGTGGCTCATGCCTATAATCCCAGCGACTTGGGAGGCAGAAGCAGGAGGATTGCAGGTTTAAGGCCAGAGGCAGCCTGTGTAATTTAGTGAGACCCTATCTCAAGGCAAAAAATTTAAAAATGGGATGGGGGTACAGCCTTGTGGTAGAGTACTTGCAAAGGATGTGTGAGGCCCTGGGTTCAACCTCCTAGTATTGTAAACAAAACAAAACAAAGCATGCCTTACGCAAGGCATGAGGCACACGCCTGTAATCCCAGCCACTTGGGAGCCAGAGGCAGAAGGATCTCAGGTTTGAGCCCAGAGGCAGCCTGCATAACTTAGTGAGAAACTGTCTCAAAATGAAAAATGAAGACTGGGTTGGGGTGCTGTTCAGTGGTCAAACACTTGCAAAGCATGCCTGAGGTTCTGGGTTCAACCCCCAAGTACAAGAAAACAAAACCAAACCTGCCTTAGTCTATTTAAAGGGAAACAAATGGGGCTAAAGAGGTCAGTTAATGGTTAATGCAGCTTAAGAAAGCCTCCTCCGCAGGTGGGCTGGCTATCCAGCAAATCTGCTGTTTCTAAAATACACACTTATGCTGGGAAGCAGGTGCCCAGCCAGGGGCTGCATCTCTAACCCTCTTTGCAGGCAGCTGTGGTCATGTGGCAAGTTCTCTCCCAAGGAGGGTTGGTGGCCAAGCTTGGGGGAGGGGGACCCTCACACCTCCTCATATGTGGCTGGATGCTGGCCAGATGGTGGATGGTGGAAGTACAGAGTAGGAGGAACCTGTGTCTCCAAACCTCCTCATGGAAGACACCGACCCAAGGAGCAGTCGTACCTACTCTGGGCTTTCTGTGAGTGAAAACCTCTTCTACAGTATGTAAGTTGTTAGTCAGGCTTCAGTCTAGTGTGGCCTGGCCTGACACAGTTCCACATTAGGCCCTGCAGAAGGTGTAATCTTTCTCACAAAAGTTTTCTGTTAACCTTACCACTTCACACAGAACCATAAATACCGCTCAGACATAAGCAGCTGATGGTGCAACAGAATAACTACTTAATATACCATTTTCTACTTTCTAAATGCATGAATTATCTCCTTACAATTCTTTAAACTTCACTAAAGGAAAAATATATGTTTGAAATCCAGGTTTTACAATGAAAAGTTCATAATATTACCATTAGGTCAACAGCTATAATTTTCTCACTGATTTTTCTAATTTTGCTATTAATGTGTGAATAAAGCAAGCTGAAGAAACCACCCTTTTTCAACTTCTCTATTTGTTTAGTCATCAAGACATCATAGTAGCCCTTACAAGTTTCCTTTTATCAACAAATATCTTACTGCCAAAGGCTTATAGTTAAGACATAAAAATTGCTATTCTATTATTCCAAGAAAGCACTGTCTGATTTTTATGGTAATCATCTGAATTTACACCTCAGTACACCAAGGTAACTTACTTACCTGGCCTAACTTATTTACTGTCTCATTTTGAACTCCTGATTTATTACTCAACAGGGACACAGCTAAATTTTGAGTACAGATCTTTTTATTTCAGGACACACTTGAGAATGGTCAGAGAATAGAATTATAAAGTCACAAATCCCTTCCTAACACAGATCTGCGGGCTGGCTTGGTGAAAGTTACTTAGCTTTATTGTTTCTGTTTCCCAAGTGTGAAACTGAATATTACATGTTACTTCTTTTCTTCTCCCAAACAGTAACACGAAGTTTTAAATCTGTAGAGCCATTTTGAGGTGAAAGGGGCTTACAAATCTTAAGTACTGGAGCCGATTCTCCTTTCTATCTGGGAACAGCATGTTTCCTGAGAGAGGAGGAGAAGAGGCCAGCAGAACCTCCAGTCAGCCTTGGGGCACCACCAAGAATGGAAAAGAAGGAAAGAAAAAGAGAAACTGCAGAGGCTGTGCTGACCCACGAAGGCCCAGGCCCTCAGCAGGAAGCCAGAAGCTGGGGTGGAGCCCCTCAGCTCATCCTGGAGCGCAGGGGCGAGTGCCCTGTGTGGTGAGCAGGCCCTACGTGCCCAGGCTCTGAAGGGTGCACACAGAGGAAGGACTGGTGGGCAGTGTGGGGCACGGGCTCCAGTGCTGCTCCCCACAGTGCTGACAACTCTGAGTGAGCTCTCTGGGGAACCCCTTTCTTGCGGCTGGAGTGCCAGGGACAGAGACCACTTTGCTTGCTTCTGGGCTCAGCAATTCTTTCTGCTGGGGTCCCTGCCTCCCCAACAGCGGCTGTGCACAGATGTGGCTCCCCAGCCTCCCTCTCACGCACAAAGTCTACGAGCCATAGCGTGCTGTGTGTGGAAATCTGCAGATCTGCCTCTAATGGCCATGAGAAGTGAGATAATTAACACACGAGGGAGAGTTCAAAGGGCAGCGGACAGTCCCTGCGGTCATTAGGCTACCTGGCCCCAACTCCTAGTAGAGTGGAGAGGACCATAATTCCACGGGCCCCAGCTCTGACTCTCTTTCCTTATGCTCCTGAATCTTCTACCCCTTTCTTCTCTTTCCCTGACCATAGATCATGATCCCTTCTTCTTCCTGGGAAAACACAGTGCACTCTCTGACCGTGCCCCTCCCTCCTGTGGAAGCACTGGATGCCCAGGACAGCTGATGCTGTTTAGGGCAAAGAGGATCCTTGGCACCACATGGGGACACCCAGATGTGACACTAAATGGTGGTAAGGACCTCCTTCCAGAATTTAGAAAGCCTCATTGTTATGTGATTTCATGCAAATTCAAATTGCTTTTAATTAATGTTTTTTTAAGAAACCTTTTACTTTGCAGTAATTCACAAAAACTTTCAAAGACATACCGGGAGGTCCCATGTCCTTTACCTGGGCCTCCCTCAGGGGCCACATTTTGCACAACACCCAGAGTACAGTATCAAAAATCAGGAAATTGACATTGGTACAGTCCCAGAGATTATTTAGGGTTTATCAGCACTGAATGTGCCCATCTGCATGCGAGCGTAAACACGCTTCTTGGTGGCTCAATCACACATGCCTTGCATAACTAAAGTCATAAGTAAGATGCAAAACTGTCCTGTTACCTCAAAACCCCTCCAGCTGCCTCTGCCACATTCACGCCCTTGCTGCCCACTCTAATCCCTCAATCGTGGCAACAGGAATGCTACACAAACAGACGTGTCACCTGTGTGACCATGTGAGGTTGGCTTTTTCACTCAGCACTGTTCTCACCAGGTCCCCCTGGGTGGTCCTATGTATCAGAAATCTGCCACTTTTCATTTCTGAGTAAAAATTGGGGGTAGGAAAGTGGTGGTTGTTGTTAGGTACTGTTCAGTGTCCAACTCAGCGACCCTATGTACAACAGGTGAAACACTATTGTCAGTGCTTCTCTGCTATCCATAGGGTTTTCAATGGCACATTGATTTTTGGGAGTGGGTTGCCAGGTCCTCCTCCCAAGCCTACAGCACCTGGTGTTCCCAGGCTGTCTCCCATCCAAGCACTACCAGGCCCGACCCTGCTTAGCTTCCAAGCTCTAATGGGGTTGGCCGCCACAGGGCTACAGGGGCAGGCTGGTAAGAAAGTAGTACAGCTTTTAAAAAATATTCACCAGCTGCAGGATATTTGTGTTGTGTCTGGATTTGAGCTATTATAAATAGAGCTGCTATGAACATTTGTACACAGGTTTTCCTGTAAGATAGTTTCCATTTCTCTAGGATGTGCACAAGACGGCAAACGCCAAGTTGTGAAGTAAGTACACTTTTACTTGAAGACAGTTTTGGTTTTCCAGAGTGACTGTATCAGTTTACATTCTTACCAGTGGTTTACATCCTTGTGAATAGTAAGCAGAATGATTCAGTTTCTCTGCATCCCTACCAGCATTTGGTATCACTGATATTTCTTATTTTGTCTGCTCTGATGGGTGTGTGGCAATCTCTTGTGACGGTTTTAGTTTGCATTCTCAATGGCTGCTGAATATCTTTACGTGTGCCTATATGGCATCTACGTATCCTCTTTGGTGAGCCATCTATGTCTTCCACACATTTCCTAATAGTTGTTAGGTGCTGTCCAGTCATGTCTGACTCACAGCAACCGTATGTACAACAGAACAAAACATTCATCAAATGTCTTCTTCAGCTTGTTGGTATGATGGATTACCTGGACTGATTTTCAAATACTGAACCAGGCTTGCATACCTCAGTTATGGTATATATAATTCTATTTGTACCTTGCTGGATTCAATTTGCCGGTGTTGTAGTAAGAATTCCTGAATCTACATTCATGAGATATACTGGTTTATAATTTCTTTGCATGTTGACTTTCATCATTGGTTTTGGTATCAGGATAATACTGGCCTCAGGAAAAAATTGGGAAGTGTTTTTCTACTCATTACTAAGATCATGTCTGCAGCCATAGCACTCTGGCATCTGATACCACCAGATCTTGGAAGCCAAGCAAGTTTGGCCTGGTTAATCCTCGGATGGGAGACTACCTGGGAATAGCAGGTGCTGCAAACTAAGGAGAAGGACCTGGTAACCCACTCCCAAAACAGTCCACCATTCAAAACCTTACGAATAGCAGAGAAGCACTGACAATAGTGCCAGGCATGGTGCAGTGTCGGGGAATGCTTTGTTCTGTTGTGCATTGGGTCACTCTGAGTTGGACCTGACTGGACAGCTCCTAACAACAACAAGACCTCAGATCATGTAAAACGGATCTGGAGCCTTCTCTAAATGTTTGGCAAATGTCACCAGTGACCAGTGATACCAGCCAGGACACTTATAGGGAAGGTTTAATTACAAATTAAGTTTCACTGAGAACTATCAGATAATCCATAAGTCTCTCTATAAGTGCCTCTGTCCTCAAACTTGCGATCCTCCGCCTCTGCCCCGGGAGTCACTGGGATTACAGGCATGAGGCACTGTGCCCAGCAGATTTGTGTTTTTTTAAATCCACTCTGCCAGGTTCTGTCTTTTAGTTGGCCTGTTTAGAGCCTGTTTACTCCCTCTGTTCTTGCTTATTGCCTTCCTACAGCTCCCTGAGCCATGTTTCGGATCCCATCTTTATTTGTTCACGGTGTTCGAGTACCACAATTGGTCTGATTTTCTTACTTGATCTGATGATTGCAGTCTACACGTTACCATGGCTCACTTGCGTCATCCTTCTAGAACAACTTCAAGTGAAGTATTGAGGTCCCCCTTCCCTTCTCTGTGTTCAGGATGTCATTGTCTTAAGTGCTTCCTTCAGTGTTTAATTCCTTACGTAATTTAAATATAAACACATTAACTATTTCCTGTACACACATTTGTCAACATTCAGATGGTGTTATAATCTTTTCCTAACTCCCAGTGTATTTTACGGAACTCATGAAGAGAGACAGCATTCCTCTTATCCTCCCTCCCTCTCTCCCTGCTCTCGCTTTCTGTAACTCTTGAGTTTTCTTCCCTGACCTTTCCCTTAGGGCTGGAAGACCTCCTGCCACCCTTCTTCAAGGGCAGGTATGTGAGGCACATGTTATTCCTTGTGTGGTGTTGGCCAGATGTAGAACAGGTGGTTGACAAGGCTTTGTTTCACCTTCAAGAATTTTAAAAAATTTCTTCCATTTTCAAAAGTTTAATTTTCATATATTTTCAAATGGATCTCTAAAGGTTTATTTGGAATTCATTTAGCTCCTTAAATCTGTAGCTTTGTAGCTTTTTCCCCAATTTAGGAAGTTTCAGCCATTGCTTCTTTGCATACTTTTTCAGCCCTATCTTCTGCCCTCCTACCCCCTAACCTAGAATATCAATATATGAAAGTTAGGACTTTTGTCTTACGTTCCCTTAGTCTTATGGTCCCTGAGGCTCTGCTCTTTTCTTCTTCTTTAAATCTAGTGTTGGGGCTGGATGTGAGCTTAGCAGTAGAGTACTCACCTAGCACGTGTGACGCCCTGGATTCAATCCCTGGCACCACCACCCTAAGTCTGTTCTTTTCTTTGTTGTCAGGATTGTGTAAATTCTATGGATCTGTCCTCATGTTCACTGACTCTGTTTTTGCTTTTGCCACTCCACTGCTGAGCTCACCTGCTGTTTTTGTCAGCTGGAATGTCACTGTGACAGAGAAATCAATCAAAACAAACTTATGGGAGGAAATATTTGTTCGGGGCTCACAGTTAGAGGATCACAGTCCCGAGTGGTAGCTGGGTGGGTTGAGCAGCAGCAGAGCCATGGCATGGCAGATCAGAATTAGCAGAGAGCATGACCAGACCTGTGGGTCCTGGTAGAAACCTCCAAAGACCCACGCTAGTGACTCACTTCTGCAAAGCTAAATTCAGTGTCCCAAAGTTCCCACAGCCTCCCCAGACAGCACCACCAGTGGGAAACCAACGTTCAAACACACGGCCTGTGGGGGACATTTTCAATTTAAACCACAACACTGTGATGGATTTTATTTCCATTATTGTATGTTTCAACTCACTAATTGTCACTTTTTAAGATTTCTTCCTCCTTGCTGCGATTTTCTATGTTGTCACTGGTTTAGAGTCTTAATCAGCTGCTGCTGAATTACACACAGGATGGCAGCGATGAACTCTTCCCAGGTCACTCCTACATCTGGCTCACCTCAGTCTGGCCTCCGCTGGCTGTGTCTTCTCGTTCAGGTTGTAGCTTTCCCTGCAGATGGCCTACCTTCACGGGCTGCAGGTCCAATGGCAGTTTATGTTGCAGAGCTAGCTACTCCGGCCTCCCTACCTCTTGAGGGTTTTCTGGGCAGTCAGCTCTGTTCCTGTGATTGCTGTGTGTGGCCACAGAAGGCATTTCTCCAGAAGGCTGCTCTAGGTCACCCACCAGGTGGAAGGTGGGGGTGATTGGCCTATTAACTGATAGAAATTCTCTGGGCCATAAGGTGCTGATGGGCCTCTCGCTCATTTGTGGCTGGGGCCACCTGGGAAGCCCCAACCTGGCCCTGGGGGTGGATCCAAAAATGCTGGATCAAGTAGTTTTTATATAATAAAATTTCTGATAAGTGGATACATACCGGAATTTATACTCTTATAGTTCATCTGTAAAAAATGAAATAAAACTTCAAATTTGCAATTATATTTGAACAACAACAACCACCTAGTGTATTTGTGAAGAGGGTAACTTAATATCTCTCATTAACTGATGCTAATTATATGTGCAATTATTTTGGAATAGAATGGACAATAAGGACAATTACAATGTGAGCATTTAACATATTTTAAGTCATCATTTGAGAGGTTGAGCCAACTGAGATATGAGTGTTCTCTCTACTTGATTCTTCATTTATTTTTTAATTAATTGAGTTTTAATGCTACATAATATTGAATCACAACCTAAAAGATTAGAATCATAATCAATCTAAGCCCATACTACATTCTCTAAAAGCCCATTTTAAATTCTAAAAATTGGTGTCATTTATTAATTACATTATAATTTGCACTTAATTAGAACCTCTCCACGTTTGCGACGTTTGTATAAAACCACTCACTCTGGTCCAATTGGGAAATGAGCTATTCCACAAAAGCACATTTCCCAGATACTGGATGCACAAAGCTCCAAGCATTGAAACTTGTTTCCAAATCGAGTTTTTAGAAAAAATAAATGTTCTGCAGGGCTTAGGTAAACTATATCAAATGGCATTTAACCTTTTACTGAGGCCCCAGGACTATACCACAGCCTGTCTACTGGGCTATAATGGAGGGAGAATGACCCCACCCCCTTACATAACATGTTCCAGAAAGAAAAGCACATTAAGGATGTCATCTTACTGATCTGAAATGAACAAGATAAAAATATTATTCTCAATTTAGGAGGCAACTGAGGATCAAAGGTGAATGAGTGGTCCATAATCCAACAGCTAACTAAGCAGCAGACAAAAAAAAAAAAAAAAGCAAACATTCACACTGAACATTTACAGTTCCAAAGCCCTCTCAACAAATTCTTTGTTTAATATTAAATCTTGTCATTCATATTTACAATAAGCAAACCGAGGCTCTGAGATTCTAAGCAATGGGTCTGGTCAAGGAGGAGACAAGCCAGTCGCACTGCCTCTCCCACCCTGCAGTAATCTGCGTAGGGTTTTGGTGGGCTTTTTAACCCTTTGAATCCCAAGTCCAAGCCTTCGTGCCGCATTATTTAACTTCCACAGTGCAGCTCTGACTTTTGAACCCTTGGCCCCACCTTTGTGCCCTTCTGCCCCTTCCTTGGCTGCTGGGCTGCTGCCCCTCTTGTTCCTGTCTGTTCACTGCTTCTCTCCCTCAAGGGTGTGGAGTCTCGAATGTGTTTGTGGATGGAGATGAAACAGCCCTTGGATGAGGCTCTGAGGGGCTCTGTGTTAAATTGAGTCCCGAGTTGAGGTGACCTTTTCCTGGCAGTGTAAAGCCTGCTTTGCTGACTCCTGGTGTCCAGTCTTGTTCTTAGTCATCGTGTTGACTAGATATGAGGTGTGCCAGCAGGGCTGGGACTATGGACCCTCAGCAGGAGCAAATTTCACAATGATTAAGCTGTGGAATGGTTTTGCTTCCCCTGCTAGTGTCTTCTCCAGATGAAAGTTCTAGTCCTGATTCCGTGATCAATGATCAAACATGGTGACAGTGACAGAAAGCTGTTGAAAGAAATCTGATGACCGATCAGATCTCATTAGGATGGGGAGGTGACACAGGCTTGAAAAGATGCTTTTTTGCACTTTCCATTACAAATCCTGGAGTCTAGAGCAGGCCTTGTTCAATGGTAGAAGACAGGAAAGCCAGTGTTGGGGGAAAGAGACAGGAAATGTCTGAGAGCCTGGAAGCCATGGGTGCAGATGTTCTGGTAGGGAAGCAGAGAGAGCAGCAGCCCTACCCCTTCCCTGCCTTCATCGCCTCCCAGTGCTGATCCTGAGGGAGGATTTCTCTGGGCATCAAACAATAGATAACTGTACTTTACAACATGGGTCTTTGCCATACAGAGGTCATTCCCCTGACCCTAATAAGGGAGAGGATGTCCCCACTGTCCCCATGGGCTGGCCAGCCAGCACAGCTCAGCCGTGAGGGCCGAGTTTATCCAGGGCTGCTGTCACCCCCTGTACCACAGGCTGCTCCCACACACAGCATCCCCTTCTATTAGGCTCCTGGGCAACTCAACAGTCAGTCTTCCTTGCTGGGGAGGATGTGGGTTCACATCTCCCCAGGGGCTCTTGGGGAACAATGCTGGAGCCCATGAAGGGACCAGAATGGCACCAGTGAAGGTCCACAGGGAAGGTCCACAGGGGAGACAAAATCCAGGGCTGCCAGGGGTGAATTAGCCCCAGTGAGACTGTGCTTCTCTGATCCCTTCTCCCTCTGTGCCCAGCTTTCCCCTGTGTGTATTTCTAATGCGGCACTGCATCACACATAGCTGTGGATCTGCCCACTGCTGTGTGCTTCCTGAAGGCAGAGAGAGGCCCAGTCATCTTTGTGACAATGGACTATAACCTTGCTACAATATTACCGAGACCCTGACTTGTCCCAAACACTGGGTCGGTCCTTTCTCGTCCACTGCCTTGTAGAGCCCACAGGACACCTGTGTTGCGCACATAACACTAAGCTCTCGCTAATCTCAGTGCCAGAGGGAAACTGAGCCCAAGAGAGGTGAGCAACACGAGACTCCCTGCTGCAGATCTGCCTCCCTCCACCTGCGCACAGTGGGCAACTGCAGGAAGAGTCTGTCACTGCTGTATATGGGACAAAACGCAGACCAGACCAAGGCCCTGCCTGCCAAGCCACCTGGCCTCGGCGCCTCCTCCCCGGCCAGCGACTCCAACCACACGTTCTCCGCCTGGTTCCTGAGCAACCTCCGCTTTCTGCATGTGGCACCCTGACTTTGTCACCTCCTTGGCCTGAAACGCTCCCACCCCAGCATGGCTGGCTTATTCGTATACTTCAGGAGTCAGCACAGAGGTCACTTATGTGGGGTAGCCTTCTTGGACCACCCAAGGTGCCCTCCCACCATCTCTCTGATGTGACACTTATTTCCGTCATGATGTTCACAGCGATCTGTCACCATCTAGCTCCCCGTTCATTCATTTGCTAACTGCCTGTCTCTTCTGTGTAAACTTTATGAGGTCAGAGACCTTATTTGTCAACTCTGGTGTATCCCTGAAGTGTGAGCCTAGCACTAAATAAATATTTAATGACAGAATAAATAAATCCTTAATGGCACAAATGATGGATGGTACAGCCTCCGAAATTAATGTGGATTATTCTCACTTTAAAGAAAAGAGGAAAACTACAAAAATATTTAGAAATATTTTTGTTTAAAAAGGTTAATGTTTTATATGACCAAAGAGAAAATATATCAACTTTATTAAATTATACAGAATCAAACTTTTAGATGCAAAGCTATTTTACCTTCTGAAAAATAATATAAATTGCTATCAAATTATACCTCATGAATTAGAAAATCTCTCTTTAGAAGTGTCCTGGAAATAAAATCTAATTTTAAAGTTAGAAAATTGATATAAATATAAAAGAATAGCTTTCAAAAACTTCATATTTTAGAGAAAAATTTTTATATTACTACATGAAGCCACAGTAATAAAGATATCAGCCAGGCATTTATTAATGATGCAGCTATCAATATACTATATGATAGCATAAAGTAATTTGCAAATAGAAATAGAAATGATGGAATGGCAAAGCAAATGTTCCTAGTAAATTTTGACATGTAGACAGAGGTTGGCAGCCATGATTATTGACGCAGCAGCCCCTCTCTGTTTTCTCAACCAACCGGGCACCCTTTAGTTCAAGCAATAACACAGCTGTGCCGAAATTAACTGAGTTTAATTTACAAGGCACATAAGCACTCTCAATCTTTGCCTTAGTTACACCTGCAGCCACAGCCCTGTGGCATCTGATCCCGTCAGATATTGGAAGCTAAGCAGGTTGAGCCTGGTTAGTCCTTGGATGGGAGACCACCTGGGAACACCAGGTGCTGTAGGCTTGGAAGAAGGACCCAGCAACTCACTCCCCCTAAAGTTACAGTCAGCATTGAAAACCCTATGAATAGCAGAGAAGCACTAACAATGCTGTTTGGCCTGTTGTACATAGGGTCACTGTGAGTCAGATACCAACTCGATGGCACCTAACCACAATAACATGCAAGAGCTGCATTGTTAACGGTGCATCCTTTTATATTTCTGAGTAGTAGTCTATAATTGGATGTACCACACTTTGTTTAATCATTCACTCATTGAAGAATACACGGGCTATTACAAGGGGAGCCTGTAGAATATCTGTGTGTACACAGATAAATACTCAGGAATATGACTGCAAAGTGTCATCATTGGCATTTGTTTAGGTTTTTTAAGAAAGTGCTAATTTTACACCCCCAGCAGTGATATGTGAAAGAACCACTGTCTTCAGACTCTTGACAGCATTTGGTATTGTCACTACTTTTTATTTTAATGGCTTCAATAGCCACCAAATTATATGTATCTCCTCGTGCTCCAAGGACTACATGGGCACGGTGGGCAGGACATCAAGGCAATGCTGGTTTAAGTAAAGGGGGTTCAGAGTGGGTTAATACCACGTGTCCTGAAGAACAGAAGAGGAAATCTAGGCTAAGGTCTCAAATCAACTTGCCAAGCAGATGTGGGAGAAGGTTCCACAGATTGAGACAAATGCTCTGAGCCAGCCTCGGGCACCCAGAAGACACCTGTACACAGCGGGGACACTGATGAGCATGAGCACCACCCAGGCTTGAGAGTCTTGGCTCTTCTTACCACCAGCCAACATGCAGTTCCAAAACCACAGCTCTGCACACAACCGTCACGGTTGTTATTGTCCAAAGGCAGAGGGAGCAAACTAGCAAGGAACGGCTGAGGCTCACTTCACTCCCCACAAGCACTTTTATTACAAGAGTAAGTCAAAGACTGCTAAAGAAGACTCTAGAAAAGAAGGGATTTCTTTTCATTCTAATTCTTCTACTTCAGAACTTGAGAGCAGGCTTCCCTCTCGAGATCTTCAAAGGATTTCTGAAGCACAAGCTCCACTTAGCACCACAGTTCTACATACGAAATTAATGTGTCACACACACCATGTCACGTTTCCTTTAAGGAACAGCAATGGTAAATATTCCAGGTGGCCCAGCTACTGATGGCTGGACACCCTGGGGAGTTTGAAACAATGAAATGTTCTTCCTTTATTGTGAATCGATTTCTTATAATTACATTTAGTCCTTAAATTCAATACACTATTTAGGACAATAATGAGGGAATCAATAAACTCAAAAAACAATTTGAAATTATTTAGCTCACCCTTTGATTAATTTTCCTCACATTGTTCTGGAAGTTAGCACCAACAGGGAGTTAGAAATGTTGACCATAATTGTATAAAATATAATTAGTGTTGCTGATGTGGATGGTGACACAAAGGAAGAGAGAAGAGGATGCTGTGAGAAAGAGTGAGCTGCCACCGCATCTGGGTGCAGATGGTAGGGGGTGTGTGTGAGGTAGCAGGGAGGGCTGTTCACCAGCCTGCGTCAGCGACCTAGGCAGCCACTGGGTGACCACCAACCACTCAAGACAGTGCTCTCTATGCAATATGACCCTTGGGAGGCAGGCAGGGCACAGCAGCCACGCACTCAACATCAGGTATGGAAGCAGAAGTAGAGATCCAAGGGACCCAAAGAGAGGAACTCGAACCACCAAAGTCATCCAGAGGAGTGTGGGCTTGAGCCAGGGCCACGAGGAGAGGTAGGAGCTGCCCGGGAGAAGCCGAGGGTGAGGAAGGCAAGAGGACACACTGGACAGGGCTTCATTTGGAGGAGGGAGTTAAAGACAGTGGAGCAAGAGGAAACCACAAGGCGAGATTATTACTGGGTTTTCACTCTGGAACCAAAAGAAAACTTCAGAGGCATCGCCTGGCTGTGAATGCTGGTTCCCGCCTGTGTCCTCACAGCAGGCCCTGGCTTCTGGTTCGCATCTGCCTTCTCTGTGTACTTGCCAACGTTTATGTGACCCGGATTAGTAAATGTGTTATGATGGAAATGTATATATAAAACTCTCATTTAATTAAATGCATTAAGTTGAAATTCTTAATGTACTGGCAAGGCAATTCTCCATGTTTTACAGTTCTGTTTTTGTAAGGCTATTTGTATCAAAGTCTGGTGCCTCTGATACGATTATGCAGCCATTACAATTATGTTTACAAAGTTTTCCATAAATGAAAATATCTATAATGGAATCTTCATTTTGAAATGTTTACAAAGCAGTTGATCAAGTAGGATCACAATAATGAAAATGTATAAGAGAAAATGCAAACATGACATACTTCTTGTAGATGCCTATAGACATAGGCTTACGGGTGATTTTTCTGCTTACTCATATGCTTCTATATTTATCTAATATATTACAATGAGCATATATTTTGTAAATCTTAAAACATCATGGAAAAGAATAATTAAGTGCTATCATAAAGACAAAGTCAATTTCCTATCCTCCATAAGTATGTTTAGTATGCAAGTTCTTAGAGGGAAATACCTATTTAATTTGCTGGGGGAGGCAGTTAATATAGTCCCAGCTGTCTTATAAGGAGGTTATCTTACAAGAACTCTGTGATCATATACTGAAAAAACATTTCTAGTCATCAACAGAGTGTGAATTATATGGTACCACAGAAAAATTTTACAACCTAACAACTGTTTATCTCTAATATGGACAGTTCCCGAGAGCCATCTCTGTGTCTGCTTAATGAGCAAAGCCTTTCCATACTTGAAATATTTCAGATTCTGGCAGATCGATAAGAAGACATGCAGAGAAATACTGGAGCTCTGAAGTACCTATTACTCTCGGGTATGTGCTTGGGTGTACATGCATTAACTTTTCATTTCATGGATCAAATTATTTTCATTATATGTAACTATCTAAAATCCTGTTGCTCTACTGCAATGATTCACAAAATCGCCTTATGGTATGAATTATTAGGGGTGCCCATAGAAATGTAGATTCCTACACAGAGACACATATCTCAAGATAGAATGAGAATCTCAAGAGGCATAATCTAGAAAGTCGTGCTTTTAAAGCGTTCCCAGGACACCAGACATGGCGGGATCTGACTACTGTCTTCTCGAGTACCTTAGAGCATCTCCTGAATGGTGCCCTTCCCTCATTTCAGGTTCTTCTCTCTGCAGCTATCCCCATCAATGCACACACATTCTCTCTGGACCACTGCAAGTGCCAGAGGCAACCAGACTCCCCAGGGCTGAGGTCTGATTTTAAGGTCACCTTCTGTGCCTACTACAGTTGACCAGAACCTGGCTGCTGTCCCACATCTGCAAAGAGTGACCACCCACTGGTCAGCCTAACTGGGAGCTGTCAATGAGAGGATAGTGCTGCACTAAATTAAAACTGTTAAGACCAGGCCTGGCCCTTTCGATGTAGGAGGGCAAATGCCCACATGGTTGAATGTCCACTCCACACTCACCAGTCAGTTAAATGAGAGTAGGAATCATATTCTTGCTCTTAACTGTCTTGTAAGTGCCATGTATAAGCTCCATAAATATTGATGAGTAATGAATAAGTGAAAAAGAAGGAAGAGAGGAAAGGGAGAGGAAAAAAGGAGGGAGCACCAGGTGGACAGGGAGAGAGACAGGCCATGGAGAATCTGTAAGGATCAGGCCCTCCTACAACCATTAACTTCTCACGCCTGCCATTGCCTGCCACATTTTCTGACTTGTGATACCTGCTCAACACATGCTGCAGGAGTGAGCAGGAGGATAAACCAAGGTTACCTCTTCACTGAAGCACTAATAAATACTCCAAGTCCCTATGTTTTCCTTCTCCTGTTCCCAGGCCCTCTAGGCACATGGACACTTGGCCTAGCCTCGGGGCCTGCACAGCTGTGTTGGTGTGACTTACCAAGGTCATGACAGGAAACGCAGGAAGACCTGTTCACTACATACCATGCCAGGTAATTTACTTCTTTAAAAATGTACTGTACCACCAAAGAACACTTACTTCTCCTCTCCTTTTTATTGTGAACACCAAGGCCTCCCTATGTAGAACCTGAGAACAGAAGGGGATATCCTGGCTTTATGCCATTCACAACGTGCTCCAAGTCTCCAGAGGAAGCAAGGCACTAGCTGGGCTCCACCTGACTACCCCGTGGAATTGTGGGTATGCACTCCCACAACTGAAGGGGTGGGCATCCATGCTAGTCCCAGATCAAGCCTGTGACTCACCGTGAACTTCAGGAAAGAGCCCAACTGCCTAGATCAACACCAGACATTCTCATTCCACAGCACTTCTGCTCTGTTTTGTGGTCATCCTAAAACTTCATGAAAATTTGGGCCATTTTCTGTCCCATGAAGTGTGAACTTCAGAAATCTCTAACTGCTTTTCATATCTATTTGGATTTATTCATGTTGAAAGATGATTTTGAAGTATGAAACACTGGTGTTATTGTCTGAAAGGAATTGGTAAGCTTGCCACTAAATGATAAGAAGATAAAGAATATGAATTTTTCTCTTATAAGTTGAAAAAGTTTTCTTCCAAATAATGTTTCTTAAAGAACAAAATCAGCTGGGCATTGTGGTCTGTACCTGTCATCCCAGGGACCCAAGACACTGAGGCAAGAGGATCACAAGTTCAATGCCAGAGGCAGCCTGTGCACCTTAGTGAGAACTTACCTCAAGATAACAAATAAAAAAGGGGCCAGGGGTGCAGCCCAGCAGTGGAACGCTGGCCTCATGCATGCAAGGCTCTTGGTTCACCCTTTAGTATGGGGGGAAAATCCCCTAAAGAGGACAAATGTGCTGTGCTTTCTGAGAGGCCACGGAGCCTCGAGAGGAAATGCCAGCCAGCACATTCCCTATAAGTCCACACTAATAAATCAGTGCATTTTATTTCTGAAGTGTTTTGAGACCACATATCCTAAAAGCTGTTATGGATGCAAAGTATTATTTGAAATTTAAGTTTTCCTGGAACTCTAAAGATAAATTATGTGGCTGTTATTTGTATAAACTTTATTTTGATGCTGCAGTTGAGAGAATAAACAACTTGGGACAAAACCATGTGATCCAAGTCCCCTTGGTGAGACAGGCACGTTACCCAGACTTGTCGACTGTCCTGTGAACTGTGTCTGTAGATACCTGCACCAGAAGGGCTCAAGTGTCCATCCAGTCCCCTAGGGTGGAAACTAACGTGCAGTCTTAAAGAGAAGTAGTACTGCTGAGCTTTCTAACCTAGATGGACTGTGCCCACCCATTGGCTGGGTGATTTATCTGTAAAAGTTATACTACAATCTTATAATTTGATATTGCCGGGGCCACTTGTTGCATGATTTATTGGGTTTCTCTTTATCCTAAATGCCAGCCAAAGGGAAAATTATATTCTTTGGGAAAAAAACATGATTTATCTCATGACCCTCAAGGAAAAAGTTATATAGTAATGGTAAAAAAAAAATCAATATTGGGTAATACTTGAGATGTAAGTATGTTTAGTTTTGGATTCATGGTAATCATCATGTGGAAGCTCAACCAGCTAGCCCTAGGAACAATGTTAGAATCATCACGAGGTACATGACACATCAATATAGCCATGCTGTCCAAGGCACCTGCCATTCCATATTTTTTCGGAAGGTATAATCTGCTCTCAGTTATAAACTATAAACCTTCCCTAAGAGCATAAATACCATCAGGTGCTTCTCCAAGACAATATTATAAGAACTGAATGAATAATATATTCACAAAATTATTTAGCAAACATTTTGGGTAGCTTAACAACCCAAATACAAAACATTCATTTCCACATAGATGATCCAAACAACTATGTCTGGATTGGAAATATTTTTGTTTGCTATTGAAACACATGTTCTGGCTGTCAAAATATTTCCAAATAAAACATGATTTTTTTTTTTGGTAAAAGGTATTTAATTTGGCAAATATGTGCCTGTGTAGACCCAGATTCAAAGTAATTTAGGATTATGTATGGGTTCATCAGGAAATAGAAATAATAACTTCTAATTATTTGCTTACTTTTTGGAAGAAACAGAGCAAAAGCTTTATATTTGTCATCTAATTGAATCCTCATTATTGTTGAAGTGAGAAATGGATCGGAAATCTGAGGCCTAGAGAAGTATTTCATTCACAATTTCACAAATAGAGAAAGGCTACAATAGGTGGACTGACTTCAGTTATAGGCAACAACAACAAATAATTTTTAAAGCTTTAAGAGGACTTTATTTTCTCAAACAAGCAAAAATGCCATGTCTAGAAGTGGGGATGCCTGTGGGGAACGCCCCTCCTCAGCTCCACTCCACTCAGCCTGTGCCCTGTCTGCTACTGTATTTTTCCGGAGGGCTATAAGCCCTGCAAACATCTCACTTACAGACAACCAAGGGCAACCCAGCAGGAAAAGGGACAGCTCTGGCAGCTTCTGCCACACATTTCTTGGAGAAACCTGCCTTATGATGCCCCCTAGCTACGTCAAAAGCCAGGAAACTGAAGGATGGGTTGCTGTAATTTTCCTAGAGGGTTTGGCAAACATTTTCTGCAAAGGACCATTGAACAAATAGCGTTTACAGGTCACATGGTCTCTGTCACAACTACTCAACTCTGCTCTTAGGGCTGGAAAACTACCACAGCCAATATGCAAACAAATGGGTGGTTATTTCCAATAAAACTTTATTTGGACAAACACAAAAGAGGGACACAGATGAATATTCCCCTTAAGCAGTAGTTTGCTGATCTGTCTTCGAGTACCCAGGACTCAGCACCTAGGTGGGTGGACACGCAGAGTGCTGTTCTGAATGAAACCACAGTCTGGGAGGAATGCAGAGGGAACAGGGTGTGGGTCGGCCATTAGTAAGTGCCTCAGACCTGAGGCAGAGGCAGGATGCAAGCTGAGGTCTGTAAGACTCCTCAGTCTATGCTTTCTGCTACTGTTACTGCCGCTAAAAAGTTCACCTAGGAGCCAGATGCCATAGCACACAGCTGCAATCTCAACTACTGGAAGGCTGAGGCAGGAATATCACGAGTTTGAGGGCACAAGCACCTGAGCAATTTATCAGTAAAAGGGGGGCAGGCCTGATGGTCCAGCTCAGCAATAGAGCACTTGCCTAGCATGCACGAGGTCCTGGATTCAACCCCCTGTAAGGGGAGGGGAAAAAGTTCACCTTAGTGTCCAAGAAGGTGGAAACGAGAAGACTCCATCTGAGCAAACCAAGGTCTGGGAAGCTGAGTGGCTTTTTAGAAATAACCCTGCCAGTTAGGAGCAAAGAAGAAATATGCCTCTGGGCTCCTCTGTTCCACTACTGCTGCACCTGTTTCTAATAACAGCAGCAAAGTTGGCATTTGCAGCACATTTAGGAAGTGCTTTACATCACTCGGCTCATGTGTTCTTCACAAACCCCATTCAATACCAACACAACTATGGCTTCTCAGGTCTCATACCACGTGGAAGAACTGAACCAAAAATAATAATCTAATTCGCCAAAGAGCATACAAACAGGAAGTGGCAGAGTTGAGATCTGAACCCAAGACTGATGCCAGAGCCCGGGCTCTCAAACTACCAGACCATGTGGACCTCAGCCACCTATAACCTCACTGCTCTTTAGGGCCCGGGAAGGCACCTGACACCCCTAAGAATGTTCAGAGAGCCCCTGGAAGTTTGAAATAGTAATGATGCCATAGGGTAGGAGTCAGGCAGTGGTGGGACCATCTCCACATTGCATAGCTGTCATCTCAAAGCTCTTAACACACTAGCTGTCCAGAGCACAGTCAAAAACAGATTGCAGAGAAATTTCCTTTCAGTAGTCTTCCATCCTTTGAGAGTGAAATCTTCTCTAATATGTTCACAGGCATCGCATTTCTCCTCTCACTCCTTTTGCTAAGCTCTTGAGACAACTGCACGTTCACAGGCAGTTGTAAGAAGTAATACAGAGATCCAGCATCCCGTGTAGTCCATGTCCAGCAAAGGAAACCACTCTCGAAATCACTGTACAACCTGCAGCCAGGGAACCGCTGCTGACCCAGCCAGGACACAAAGTACTCCAGAACCACAAAGAACCCCCAGGTTGCCTTTTCATAATCTAGGTACCCCTGTCCCCTCCCTTACCCCACTGACCCCTGGAGACTTCTCACCTGTTCTCTACTCTGATCTCTTTGTCCTTTCAATAATGCCACATACAGGGAGTCATGCAGTCCATGATGTCTGAGGCTACACCTTTTCATCACTGTAACTCCACAGAGATTCATCCTGGCGGTTGCATGCAGTGACAGTTGTTTCATTTTACCCCACCGTACGGATGCAGTGTGGGCTGAATATCCACTACCCAGTCAAAGGACATTTGTGATGTTTTTGGTTATTATGAATTGAATTGCTATGAGCATTTACATACATATTTTCATGTGAGCATAATTTTTCACTTCTCTGGGAAAAAAATGCCCATGCGATCCAGGTGAGTTTTTATTATGTTTTCGTTTTTATGCTGTCTTCACTCAGTTTTGAGGCCCTGGCTAGAAACCAGTCAGATCCCCTTCTTTAAGCAGTTGGTTAAACCCACATCCCAACCTCTTCCTGCACTAGGCTGTCATATACCAAGGACAAGCACCAGACAAACAAGGATAGCTCCTATTCCCATGGCATTGCTCATATTACCAACACACGGGAGTGTGACAAGATCAGTCCCTACCCTGCTATAAGTGCCCCCTTCCTATTACACTTGCTGTTACCCTGTCCTGGGCTGCAGCCTCCTATGTGGCTCTGCTGGTGATCTGGCCTTCACCTCCAGAGCTGTAACAAAGACAGAGACTTCTGCCCTTTCTCTGTCAGGGTTCTGTCATCAAATTAATCTTTTTTTTTTTTTTTTTTTTTTTGGTCAGTGCTGGGGGTTGAACCCAGGGCCTCACACATGCCAGGCAAGTGTTCCATAATCAAACTGTACCCCAGCCCCTTTTTAATTTTTATTTTGAGACAATCTAAGTTGCACAGGCTGTGTTGACCTCAAGCTCATGATGTTCCTGCTTCAGCCACCCGAGATGCTAGGATTACAGCTGTGCACCATGGTGCCCAGCTTAATCTTTAAATTTTATAAAACAGCCCAAGAATACATTTGGTGAGTTGTATAGTATTTGCATATTTAGAATGATGGAACACTGTCAAATTGTTTCCTATAGTGGCTGTACCATTATACATTTTCATTAGTGATGCATATGATAGGAGTGCTTTTATTTATTTTTTACAGGTGCTTTTTATCAGGACAAGGATACTCTTGTCCATTCCTAGTTTGGTAAGAGTTTTTACCAAAATTAGATGTTAAATATTATCTTTGTTACATAAATTGACACGATCACATGATTTTTATTCTTTAGCCTGTTGATGTGATTAGATATGACATGAATGATTTTCAAATGTTGAACTGGCCTTTGAAACCTGGAATACATCTTATTTAGTCATGGTATATAATTCTACTATGCATTTCTGGAATCAATTTGCTAATGTTCTGTTGGAGATGTTCGCATCAAGACTATGAGAGAGGGGTCTATAATTTTCTTTTCCAGTATTATCTCTGTCTGGTTTGGGTATCAAAGTAATGATATCCATATAAAATGAACTGGGAAGATGGGCATGATGATGCATGCCTGCAATCCCAGCACCCCAGAGACTGAGGCAGGAGGATCAACCCAAGTTCCAGGCCAGCCTGGGATACACAGGTTTTGGTTTCAAAAAAACCAAAACCAAATCAAACCAAAAGACATGAAAACTTGGAATTATTCCCTCTTTTTCTTCTTCTTTTTTTTTTTGACAGAGACCACGTAAAATTGGTGTGAATTCATCAAAAGTTTGGCAACATTCTCAAACAAAACTCACTTCAAATTTGATGACATTGAAAATTGCATGGAGGGCTGGTGATACAGCTCACTGGAAGAGCACTTGCCTAGCACATACATGCAAACCCCTGAGAGGGGGATAAAAGGGGAGGGAAAGAGAGAGAGGGGGGAAGAGAGTGGGAAGGAGAAAGGGAGAGACAGAGGGAGGAAAATGGCTGATTGTTTTGGGTTTGTTTCAGTAGTGGGCTGTCAGGTTCTCCCATTTTGCGGTGCTGGGGATCAAACCCAGGGCCTCAGAGCATGCAGAGTGGCACTCTACCAACTGAGCTAAACCCCAGGCCCATTTAAATTGTAGGACTTTCTTATTGCAGCCCAAGGAAACTTATGTTACTGTACTTTGACATTAATATATGCATTTACTCTTCTAAAAATATTTGTATCATATGTCTTTTTCTATTATTTTACCTTCAGCCCAACTGTCAATGTGTTTTAAATGAGTTTCTTATAGACAATATATTACTGGATCATGAATTTATAATTCACTATACATGTCTATGCATTTTAATTGGTGTATTTATATCATTTACATTTAACATAACTATTGATATATCATGGCTTAAATATGCCATTTTATTGTTTTCAATTCATTTCCTCTGATTCTTGTTGCTCTTTTATTATCTTCCTATAAAATAGCTGGCTATTTTTATTTTTTAGGAATCCATTGATTTACTTCTAGTGATTTTCTGTATCTTTTGTACAGTGTTCTTAGTGGTTGATTCAGATATTACTATATGCATACATAACTTACCACTGTGTATGAAGTATAGAAACATTATTTCCATGTAGGTCCCTTTAATTTCTCCACATTTTATATGTAACTGTTTTAAACATTTGCTGTACGTTCACTGAGCATTGCACCAGAAGGTGCTATAATTTTTGCTTCAGCCATCAGATATTTTAAGATCAAGAGGAGCAGCATAGTTATTATATTTACTTCTCCATTTTTATGCATTCCAGTGCTCTTTCCTTCCAAAATTTCAAGCTTGCTTCTGTTACTGTATATTCTTTCTGTTCAGATAATTTTCTTTAACTGTTCTTTACTAGGTTTGCTAGCAACAAATTTTCTGGGTTTTCCATTGACTGAGACTGTCTTTATTTCCTTTTCATCCTTGGACAATGTTTCTGCCAGATATAAAATTTGCTGTTGGTAGTTCTTTTCTTTTGGTAGTGGAAAAATGTGCCACTTCCTTCTGACACCCTGGTTTCAGATGACTGCTCTCATTTGAATTCACATTCCCCTAAAAGTAATACATAGTTTCTCTCTGACTTGTTTGAAGATATTTTCTTTAGTGGTCAGAAGTTTAATCTTGAAGTGGCTTAGCGCGAATTGCTGCTTATTTACCATAGAGTTGGCTCAACTTCTTGAATTTGTAGGTTTGGTTTTTTTTTTGTTGTTGTTGTTTGCTAATTCTGAGGTGCTTCCAGATAGTCTTTCTTAAAAAATCTATTGGCTATCTTCATCATTTCCTTCTGGTTTTGATGATATGAATGTTTGCTCTTGTTACTGTCTCACAAGACCCCATGGGTCTGTCTCCTCATCCCCCACAACCATTTTTCCCTTAGATTTTCAGATTGGCTGAATTTTTTAAAATTAGTATTTTAATTGTACCTATGTATGGGTTGTTGTTGTTGTTAGGTGCCGTCGAGTCAAGTCCGACTCATAGCAACCCTATGTACAGCAGATCGAAACACTTGCCGATTCTGTGCCACGCAAACAATCTTATTTATGTTTAAGCCCATTGTTGCAGACACTGTGTCAATCCATCTGGTGGAGGGTTTTCCTCTTTTGCGTTGACCTGCCACTCTTCTAAACATGATGTCCTTCTCCAGGGATTGTTCTCTCCTGACTACATATCCAAAATATGTAAGACGCAGTTTGGCCACTTTTGCTTCCAAGGAGCACTCTGGTTGTACTTCTTCTAGGACAGATCTGTTGGTTCTTTTGGCAGTCCATGGTATATTCAATAGACGTCTCCAGCACCACAATTCAAAAGCATCAATTCTTTTTCTGTCTCTATTGTTCAGTGTCCAGCTTTCACAACCATATGATGCCACTGAAAATACCATGGCATGAGTCAGACGCACCTTCGTCTTCAATGTGACATCTTTGCTTTTCAATACTCTAAAGAGATCTTTTGCCACAGCTTTTCCTAGAGTAATGCATCTTTGGATTTCTTGACTGCTGCTTCCACGGGTGGTGATTATACAGCCAAGCAAAGTAAAAACTTGGACAACCTCAATCTTTTTTCCATTTAATGTGAAGTTGCATGCTGACCCAGTTGTAAGGATTTTTGTTTTGTTGATGTAACCCATATTGAAGGCTATGATCTTTGATCTTCATCAGTAAATGTTTTAAATCCTCTTCATTTTCAGCCAGCAAACTGGTGTCATCTGCATAACGCAGGTTGTTAATGAGTCTTCCTCCAATCTTGATGCCATGTTCTTCCTCATAATGTCCAGCTTCTCGGATTATTTGCTCAGCGTATAAATTGAAGAGATAGGGTGAAAGTATACAGCCCTGACGCACACTTTCTCAACTTTAAACCACTCAGTGTTTCCTTGTTCTATTCAAACAACTGCCTCCTCGTTCATGTACAGGTTTCTCATGAGCACAATTAGGTGTTCTGGTATTCCCATTTTCTGAAGTGTTATCCATAATTTGTTGTGATCCACACAATCAAATGCTTTTGCGTAGTCAATAAAATATAGATAGACATCTTTTTGATATTCTCTGCTTTCAGCTAATATCCACCTGACATCAGCAATGATGTCCCTAGTTCCCCGCCCTCTTCTGAATCCCGCTTGATTTTCCGGTAATTCCCTGTCTATGTATTGCTGCAGTCGCTTCTGAATGATCTTTAGTA